>CM076582.1:517248171-517322722 GCA_034641835.2 Pinus albicaulis | reverse complement strand
TCAATACCTAGATAGTAATGAACATGACCCAAATCAGTCATTTCAAAACCTTTATTCAACTCTTTCTTCATGGATGCAATATAGCTCTCATTGTTTCCTGTTATCAAAAGATCATCTACATTTACCACAAGATATACAACTGATTTTCCAACTTTCTTAAAAAAAAAATTTGCATCATCAAGATCAAAATGTTTGAAGTCAAGTTTTAGAAGATGCTCGGTTAATTTCTCATACAAGGCTCGTGGTGCTTGCTTGAGGCCATACAAGGATTTTATAAGTTTGCAAACTTTGTGTTCTTGACCCTTTACAGCAAATCCTTCTGGCTGGGACATATAAACTTTCTGCTTTAGATCTCCATTCATAAAAGCTATTTTTACATCCATCTGATGGACTTTCCATCCATTCTGAGCTGCGAAGGCAAAGAGAGTCTGGATGCCGGTCCATTTTGTTGTGGGAGAAAAAGTTTCTTCATAATCAATTCCTTCTTTTTGTGCAAAACCTTTTGCCACAAGCCTAGCCTTGTGCTTGTCAAGTGAGCCATCTGCTTTATACTTGTTCTTGTAGACCCACCTACAGCCAATTGGTTTTTTTTCCCAAAGGCAGATCAACCAGCTTTCAAGTGCCATTCATTATCAAGGCATCATACTCCTTCTGCATCGCTTCTTTCCATTCATCATGAGAAGCGGATTCTTTGAAGGAAGTTGGTTCATGATCTGTAGACATACTCAATTCACAATTATAAGCAATATCCATATCAACATGAGAATCAGAATTATCTACATCACCTTCTATTTGTTGAGTGGAACTTCTCGTTCCTGTTTTTCCAACCTCATCACGATGAACATTCTCCAGTGTCTTTGTCAGCCATTTGGGAGGACCTTTTTGAGATGGCCCAGGATGGTCATCTGACTGAGTTGGGATTGATTCAAGATTCAATCTCCCAATTCTGTCAATCACATCATTCAATGTGTCATCCGTGGTTGTTTCTTCATGTGGGGGAGAGAGTGCTTCAAGACATGATTCCACAGTTTGATTCAATATCAGAATCCCCCCTTCAAGATGTGGAATCTCATTATCAAATTCTTGGAAAGACTTTGCATGTGTGAATCTATCCAGGCGATCAAGTTGCTGCTCAACAACCTTGTCACTTTTGGAAGATTCAAGAAATATGACATCTCTTGCTATTACAAACTTCTTATTTGTTTCATCATAGAGACGATATCCTTTGGAGGTATTGGAGTACCCCAAGAAGATACATTTGCGACTTCTAGCACCAAGTTTGTTCCTTTGACCCTTGGGTATCAAGGCATAACAGGTGGACCCAAAGACCTTGAAATGCTTTACCGAAGGAATGTGGCCATGCCACATTTCAAAAGGAGTTTTGTTTCTAATTGAACTTGAAGGACACCTATTCTTTATGTAAACAACACATAGAACTGCATCAGCCCAAAACATCAATTTCACATTCTTGAAAAATAACATGGAGCGAACCATATTTATGATAGTTCTGTTTATTCTTTCAGCTACACCATTCTGTTGGGGATTATATGGCAAAGTTGTTTGATGTTTGATTCCATGTTGACGAAGATAATTTTCAAATTCGTTTGAAGTGTATTCTTTTCCATTATCAGTACGTAGAGAGCCAATATGTGTTTGTGCATCATTTTCAATCCATGCATGAAAATTCTTGAATGTTTGAAAAGCATCATACTTGTTCTTCAATAAGTAAATCCAACACATTCTGGTGTAGTCATCAATAAATGTCATCATGTATTTATTTCCATTTGCAGAAGCAATAGGCATAGGGCCACATAAATCTGAATGAACAAGTTCAAGTTTTCTATGTGCTCTGGAGTGTGAATCATGAAATGGCTGTTTGCTATGCTTTTCTAGAATACAAGCATCACATTCCTTAGGTTTTCTAGGAATTGTAGGCAGTCCATTAACACCATTTTTCTTTAACAAACGAAGGCTTTCATAGTTTAAGTGTCCAAATCTAGCATGCCATAAAAGACTTGATGGGAATGTACCTTCATCATAATGTGAACTGAATGCAAAGTTTTGAGCATGAGCAGATGAACCTTTCAGCTTCAAGAGTCTCCCTTCTTCTATTCCCTCCATGACAAGTGAGCGATCTGATGCTTTTCTGACCTCTGCCTTGCCATCAAACAAGTGAATTGAGTGTCCTTGCTGCCGGATTTCGACCAGGGATAGCAAGTTTCTCTTCAACTCCGGGAGGTATAGAACCTCATGTAGGATATGATCCGGAAGACCAGGCAGTTTAAGCCTGACTGTGCCAAGCCCTGATGGCTTGAGTTTGGATTTATCTGCGAAATATACTGCTCCATCAACTTTGTCAGTGAAATCTTCAAAAAACTCTTTTCTAAATGTCATGTGACATGTTGCTCCTGAATCTAGCAACCAATCATCCCTCCATGAAGTAAATGAAACATCAAAGAGGTTTTCAGTTACTCCATTGTTACAATGTGCTAGAACACAATGAGCTCTATCTTTGTGTGCTTTACCTTTGTCTTTGTCAGTTGTTTTACCTTGTCTTTCTGATTTTCAGTCAATTCTTCCATGTTCTCGTATTTGATGCATCATGTCCACCTTATCGTGAACGCAGTGCACGAAGATTGGATTTGTCGTATTGTCCCGCCCTTCTCGTGAAGTTTCTTCTTCCCTCTCTTTCTACCACACCCTTCCCCTCCTGATGAACTGGAGCATAACCTTTTTCTCTTATGCCAAGTATGTCCTGTACCTTCTTGAAGATGAAGGGACTGTCATCTTCCCGAAAGCTTTCTCTCTTTTTGCAAACTTTTTCTCAAGTGTATCAAAGGTGATATGCTCAAGGTTCCCACTTGCTTGCAAAGACTGAAGATAATGTGAGTAAGTCGGATATAATTCCTTAACATATGTTATGAGAGGTATTTCCATTTTTACACCAGTGCTATGAATATCATGCATGATAGATCTAACTTCTGAAGCTACGGCAAGGGGATCATCATTCTTCATTTCAAGACTAAACAGCTTAATCATCAATTAAACATTTTCTAATTCTGAATGTGAGTCATAGAGTTGTTTTAGCTTGCTCAAGGCATCATAGGCATTTGAGAATGATGAAATATGGTGACTCACCTCTTCATTTACGGAAGCTGCAATCAAGGCATAGGCCTTGCAGTTCTTGTTTTCCCAAATCGCGAGCTCTTTGTCTGAAGTGGGCTTTGCTGGTGGATTTCCTTCTTGTCCTTCACAGATTCATTTCCACAACTCATTAAAAATGAGTGTTTGTTTAATCTTCCGAGACCATTCAAGATATTTATCTTTGCCGGAGAGAGCCACCTCAACAATAGAGATGAGAGAATGCATTAGTTTTCTGGAAAAAATTCTTTTGAAGAGGAAAAAATTCTGCTAGAAAACTTTCAATTCTGGAGAGTTGCTCAATTAAAGGGGACAAAAAAGCTTTGCTGGAAAATATACTGAATTTAAAAGGACAAAAACTCTTGCTAAAAATACTGAATTCTGCACCAAAATATATATATATATATATATATATATATATATATATATATATATGTTTTGTTTGGAGAAAAAAAATTTGTATGGGAGGTGGTATTATGAATGAATGGGAGGGTGGTATCAATGGAAGGGCGGTATTGAATAATGTATAAAAGAGTGTTGTATTATATATGGCAAACTGTATTGTTTATGTGACAAACAACGCGTTATAATGGAGTGGTATTAAAAGATGGGAGGCGTATTAAAAAATGGACAACGTATTAAACTTGAACGATAATGGTGGGCAGTAGAGCTTATTATATGCAACGTGGAGGGCAGTATAACTTTATATATGGTGGGAGGGGCGGACAGTGAAGCGTTCGACAGAGCTATGGCGGGAGGTCATTGAAAATGGAGGATATGTAGTTCGCTACGAGAGGGCGGTATTATAAGAAATGTCAAAGGCGTATTACAAATGACAGAGCAGCATATGAGGCGGATAGAACGTATGAGGCAGTTTTATGAATGTAATATATGACAGAGCAATGGTATTACATATGGTGGGATTAATATACAAACAGTATGAGGGTAGGAGCGATATTACAAATAGTGTATTGTATATACAGTGGACAACATAAACAATGGACAGGGTATGTATAGTGGGATAGTCGACAGAGCAGTATTATATATAACCAAACAGTGTATTACATATGTGACAGCGTATTACATATATATGGAGAGCAGCGTATTACATATATGGACAGAGGCAGCATATTGCATATATGGAGGGCAACGTATTATTATGAATGCAGGGCAGCGTATTAAAATAAATGTTGACAAAGAGCGTTGTATCAGTGGAATAGCATATTACATATTCATGTATAAAGTGCTGTATTATTGACAAACAGAATGTTGTATGAATGGAGGAGATGGCGTGAGGGAAGTGTGAGGGGGCGTGGGGAGTGTGGAAGGACGTAGGGTTGTGAGAGGAAGGGAGCGTTGGAGAGAGGGAGGCTGAGAGGACGTTACAAAAAAAATCTGGAATGGCAGAGTTGCAGGACTGCTGGAACTGCAAATTGCAGAATTTCAGAGACTGCAAATTGCAAAATCTTCAGGAGCTGTAAATGTCAGAGCTGTGCATGATTTGCAGACATAATTAAAAAAAAATGCAGAATTACAGTATAGCAATTTAACGGAGCAACAGAAACTAGCATAAAAATTGACTGAGCAAAGGAATGAGGGAGTTACACCGCAGGAAAAAATGCCAATAGTGGGACTGGCTCTTATACCATGTCAAACCAGGAAGTAACTCCTCAAATCAGAATATGTATTAGCTGAAGAATGTACATGCATTTATACATGGAGGTGAGGCTATTGGGATTCATCTCCCAATGACTCTTGACCTTCCTTATTTCCTAATATTATTTATTATACAGAATTACATATCCACACCCATCCCATAGGATTAGGTGTCAACATGGAGCTTGTACTATTTCACAAATTTTAATTATTTTTTTCTTAAAAAATACTAGCCTTTCCTTACAGCAACATATTATTTTTCTGATGAAAAATTACAAATTTTTCTTTATGGACCACTGAAAAATTATATCAGTGACTTTTATATTGTGGCAATAATCTCCGATTTGAATTTGTATCACTAATATTGTGTATCTTGGTTTATGATGCCTCAAACTTGAGTGATGTTAATCATCACGAGCTTCATTTTGTGGCAATCAATATCAATTTGATTTCTAGAGGTTTGAGAGGGATTTCCAACCATTTCTATATCCTTCTACTCAAATAGGTCAATGAGCCTCACTAATGCGAGCTCAAGTAATGTTTTCTCAACAAACTATCAAGGCCATTTTTCTCTTATTCATAGCACAACATAATTCACGCCTCTTCATTTCGGCATTCCCTTGCACCTCCCGTGCAATTTCTAGTTATAAGTTTTAAATAAACTACAAGTAGTCTAACTTTGGTTGAAATTTTAAGATTTTTTCCTCTATACTATTATTTCCTATGTTACTACTTTACAGTGTTTCCTTTGCAACACATGGTGCAATTGCTAGTTTTATTAAGTTAAAAATAAGGATTTGCATGATTATATATTTTACAAGGATTATGCCATTATGTGTTGAACATTTTTTAAAAATCAATGCCTATTATACAATTTCAAGGACTACCTTAACTCCTCACATAATTCTTTAAATGGTGCAAGCTCATTGGAAGAGCACGTGTCATGCAGGAGGTTGGTGGTTCGATTCCACTATACCCTAACATGAATTATTCAATGATATTGTTGATTTTTTTAATTAATTTTTTTATATTGATTTATTTTAATGCTGAGATATTTTCTGGATATATATATATAAGATTAAGAAAGATATGTGGTCAGCCTCACTGTATTGTCTTTGGAGAGACAAAAATGAAATTGTCTCAAGTTAAGACAATTTACCCAAAAATTGTCTTAAATCCCCCCTTTGTGTTGTAGTGCAACTATTGTCTCTCGAGAGACAAAAATGATTGTGTTATATATTGTCTTTATAGAGACAATATTTTAAGACGATCTAATTTTAAGATGATTTAATTTGAGACACCCGTTTAGAGACAATATTTAAGACAATACACAAGTTTTATTTTGTCTCAAATTAAGACAATTTACCCAAAAATTGTCTTAAATATTGTCTTAAAACCCCCCTTTATGTAGTAGTGATACAGTTCAAATCAACGTTTCAACTGATTGTCGTTGTAATGCATCTTGAGTTGGATTGTCAAAATAGATGGAATCGCCTGAGTTCGATTGTCGAAATTTTCAAACCCTAGTTGTCAATTGTTTAAGGGCATAGAGGAGAGTGGTGGTCGAAGTGGACCTAGGAGCATTGAGATTGTTGAAGATTTGCTTGAGACTTCAATTTTAGAGACTGAGTTGGAAGAATGACTACAGTGAAAGTGTGTATCAATTTGTGCGCTACAGTGTCAAAGCTTGACCCACTTGGAATGTACAAGAGAGGATGGAACATTGACTGTGAATGGAGTAAGTCAGAGCTATGGTGTTTGCATTGAATGTGGTGTAGCCTAAGCATGGAGTAATGCCAATGTGTAAATCAATTGTCGCATAAAGTCCACTGATAATAGACACTGGAAAACCATATGTATGATGAAGATGAGGGTCATAAAAAGAAGGGAGGACAAAAACCGAAGGTCAAAGAGCCAAAAAAATATGGCGTTTTTAAGTCAAATTGGAGAGAATTTGTTGTTGAAGGTAAAGAAGATGACATTATTGATGAAGATACCATTATTGGATTTTTGGTGTTGAGTGCACAATTTTCAACAAAAATTTCTGAATTGTTATGCCAATAAATTTACATGAAATTGGCTTGAAGAGTAGTTTGCATGTAGATCTTGATGTTTATAATTTTCTAGATTGCTAGATGGGGTAGATCCTAATATTAGAGTTACATTATAGATTAGGAAGAAGGGAAGGAGGCCCTAAATCATGGCACACGAGGGTCATGAAAGGCCACTAAATTTATGCAAATTTGTTTTGGCAACTATTCCTCAAGTGTCAATCATGAGCTTTCTAAATTTTTGAATAGTGAGAAAAATGTTAAAACAAAATTCCAGACACCGGTGGATGTTGATATAGGAGGACATGATTTTAATTACAATATTCATACATAGGTTGAGAAATTGTTGGTAAGTTTGCAGTAGTAGTTAGTGGCTAAGGAGTAGATTCCCCTGTGTAATAGCTTGATGAACCATGTACTTGAATAGAACTTCTATAGAACTAGGAGTTTCAATACTCTTAGAGAACTAGGGGTTACAGCTAGTAATGACCCATGTAATGTGGTATATGGGTTGCTTTTATATTGCACCCACTTCTTAAATTTTACTAGGGAATTTTTATGGATCTAACCCCCTTAAAGATTTGGTTACTCAAGTGAATCCCACATGCCCCTTATCACTTTAGAATTTATATAATGCATGTCTACAAAATCTTAGAGAAGTATGTCCAATTACATCATCTCCATTATAATTAATAAATTTCTTGGTTACTATTAATTCTTCATTACTTCTTACACTCTTGTCTTCCCTTTATCGATGTTGTAATATTCTCTTTTCTCAATGAGCTCAAAATGGACTAAGTTTACCCATGGTACTTACCATGGTATTTTTCCATGTGATCTTCCCATATTATTTTCCTTCATCTTTTGAGGGAAAATAATAAAATAAGGTTTCTAGAGGGTCCTTCAAGCGTATTAAAGGGGATAGGAGCTAGGAATTTGGATCATCCTAAATTTTCCTATCTTATTATGTGTTTGTTCAGAACTTGGTGTGGTCAGTTTTAGCTTGAGGGAAAATAATAAAATAAGGCTTCTAGAGGGTCCGTAAAGCCTATTAAAGGGGATAGGAGCTACTAATTTGGATCATCCTGAATTTTTCTATCATATTATGTGCTTGCTGAGATCTTATTTGTATGGGCATGTATCTTGTTTTCAGCTATTAATATAAATAAGCGGCTGCATTTTTGGATCCTTTCTGTTTTTGTTCTTGTTGAAAGTTTATTTTAAATTAGAACACTAAAATTTCCTAGATCTATTAATTTTTTTATGGTTGCATCTTACAACAGAAATCAAAGTTTTTCATCCTACCATCTTGAGGGTTTTATGGAAGTGAGATTTATTATCAGCCTAGTTGGCATTTCCATATTTGGTGGTATTTAATATGACCCTAGGTTTATTTGGAAATTGTTGCACAACCAGTTTGAATACCAGATCTATATCTATATCTGCGAAGAGTTTTCAGTGGACAAAATAAGAAAAGGAAAACACTTTTATCCTCGAGTTTCACATCTATCATTTTTAGGGTTTGAGGGCATTTCTTTTTGGGTTCTTAGTAGGATTTCATAACAAGTTCCTAGATTGAAATAATCACAAAGGGTCTGTACATTGAACTGCTGGGAGGACGAAGCCCTGCCATAAATGCATAGTGCGAGAAGAAAATATGTTGCCAATATATTAGTTGAACAAATTAATTCTGCAATAGAAAAATGACGAGTGAAATAGCTGTTGCTTTTGACGTACGAACCTTTGGGGATGTGTTTGTGAACAAGGATTGGTCATGTGCGGTCACTGCAATCGCCATACGAACTTTATTAGGATTGCAACACAGTTGGTCGTCGAGAACCCAATGGGAAAATTCTCTCAATAACAACTGTGGAGGCTATCAATGACTTGATAAATTCTACGGGCTACAATGCGTTAAATGTAGAGATCAAGGGAGTTGATTCCTAGGCGCCTTATTACAAAGATGTAGTAATTTGTGTAACTGGATCAATTACCTTTAAGAACATTGGAACACGAAACTTCACTCAGTTCTTTTTCCTGGCTCCTCACGACAAGGAAAAGGGACAATTTGTATTGATTGATGTCGTTAGGTACTTGGATGAAGAATCACAACAACAAAATTAAGATTCAATCAAACCCAATCTGGTCTTAAAGCCACAGCGAGAGCAAGTTGTTAACTTTCAACCAGTGGCTGAGAATGGTGCGATTGAGAAATCCACGAGGGTGGTAGAGGAGATTGTGCATGTTGCTGATGGGGTTCACCAAAATGATATGCAGCAGAGAAAAGTTAAAAAAGTTTTAGAATCAGCAATTGAACATTTTCAGAATGGAGGGCCTCCTACTCATGATCAAGAAGAAACTCCTATTCTAGTTCAATAAGAACATGTTCATAATGGAGGGCCTCCTCTAGTCATGCTCAAGAAGAAACTCAAGTTACAGTTCAAGAAGAACATGCTCAGAGTGGAGGGCCTCCTCCTACTCATGCTCAACAAGAAGAAACTCGAGTTGCAGTTCAAGAAGAATATAATTAGACTGGAGGGCCTCCTATTCATGGTCAAGAAAATTAAATTCCAGTTGCATTTCAAGAAAAATGCAAACAATACTATGCTTCAATTCTAAAGATAAATTTAACACAACCCATTGTTTCAATTAAGAAACCACCATTTGTGAGAACCAGGGTTAATCCAAATTCTGCTCAAACTTCATCATTTACTTCACCAAATTTCACTCTGGTAAATAGTACACCAGCTAACAGCATTGTAGAGGGAAGCAAGTTCTTTATTTTTATGGCCAACTTGCTTGTCAATATTACTCCTGCCTAGGTTGAGGAAGAATTGAAGAGGTTTGGGGCAATAAAGCCTAGGGGTGTTCAAGTTAGAACTACAAGGAGGTGGATCTTGTTTTGGATTTGTAGAATTTGTAGAAGCAGCTTCAATCCAAACTGCACTTCAGGCTTCCCCTATTCTAATTTGAGGATGTAAAGTATTGGTTAGGGAAAAACAAAGACAAACAATTTAGCGAAACATTGCACAGGAATTGATTTTTTTGTTTTTCAATAACAACCTTGCACAAGGAATTTGTTGTTATGTTTTTATGAACAGCCTGCCTACAAATATTTCTCCTTCCCAAGTTGATGAAGAGATGAAGATCTTTGAAATTGAAACTTAATTAGTGAAGATCAACTTTAAAATTTATTCAATTAGCCTAAGGAGCATCTAGAACATTAACGACACACATAAAGTTCTATGCAAGAGACATGTTCCAACATCAATAAATGTAGTAGAATCCATTATTTGTCTGTTACATTATGGGGGTAGTCGATATTCCACATTTGGATCGTTCTCCATGTACCTTCCAGTCTATTAGATGGTGCTCATACGAAAAATATATCAAAATATTTCCTATCATACAACACACATTAGAAAACACTACTACACACTACACTTCCATGTACCTCTAGGTATATTTTGGAAGTCCCTTAAAGGTTGATATCTTGCCATAGGATCGTGCTCATACGAAAATTATATCAAAATATTTCCTATCATACAACACACATTGGAAAAGACTACCACACAAGACACTTCCATGTACCTCCAGGTATATTTTGGAAGTCCCGTAAAGGTTGATATCCTGCCATGCCTTATATTATGATACACCGAATAAAAATTTCAGGGATATTTCTTGCATGTACTAGAAATGATATATTGTAGTTCACAGTTACTTGGTAAACCCTTTTTCCTAGATACAATTGTTTTCTTTTATTTGTTTTGTTAATTTCTAAAATTAATTAAATCAACGTGGAAGAACACTCTCAAAAACCTTCTTGTTTCCATAGAATGCAAAAATATCCTCCTTTACCTCTAGACGCAACACATATTCGTCATAAGAATAAGGAAACACAAACCACTGAAACTAGTACTTCGGAAGCTACCCCTTCTAGAACTACATATGTACTACATATGAAGTTAATAAACTAGAATCATCACTTCCCATAAGTACTGAACCTGAAATTGCATCCTTACTAACTCATGAGTTTGACATAGTCCAAAGTGAATCCCTTAAAACATTAGAACCTGAGGTCATTGAACCTGAATTTCCATTTGATATACTTTACAACGTGAGGTCATACAGCTTGAGGAACCTCAGATAACTGAATTGGCTACTTTATGGATGAATTCTTCTCTTCCTCTAACTTTGTATCAACCACAACTTGTAAATTCAGTCGTGAAAGGGAACATCTTCCACCTGGTTATTGAATATTGAGAAAATTAAAGCAATTGTCTCAGCCTTCATCTGCTATCCATTTAAGAGGGACTCCTCTCTACTAAGATCGCGCTTTTCTTACCCCTCATACTCAAGTAAAATATCCTTCAGCTAGGACTCCTCATTTAGTTTCACCTTTAAATTTCCCTTGGAAAAATCCTTTGAGAGGTTTAACCATAACTCAGTCAACAACGGTCACTTAATCGATGACTTCAATCATGAGTGAGTCGCCTGAAGTTGCAAAAACGTTTGTGTTTGTAACTTCACCATAGACTCATTTGTATGGTGGTACATTGGTGCCAACTCGATACCAATAATTGTCTTAAACCTTTTTTGGTGCATCAAATAGTCCGTGGACTTCTCCTTGATCATGTTCACTGGGAATACTATCTAGTACCTCTTCAACGAGCACCTCAGAACCTATTCCATCTATTGTGCCCCAACCTTCTTTAGAGAAGCAATATGGCCCATTTATCATTGGATTGGGACATCTACAAAAACCTACTCATTCCTATATTGGGTACCCTCCTCGTGAGGGGTAGGTGCCTTCATATACTCCTTATCGCCCAATAGGGCGAAACGTGTTGCTCGAAGGTTCCCATCTAATAAAAAAATGCTAAAAGTTGGTGCTCCATCCTATTCAAGTCTTATTCCTACGGGTCCTCGATTTCTAGGTGACTTCTAATCCTTCGCATCCTATGTTTCCCATTCAACCTGATTTATTTTTAAATCAAATCCCAACTTCTTACTTTGTATTAGCTATGCATCAGGTTACTTCTTTCCAATCTATTCAATCCATACATGAACCTACCCACTTTACACCTCAAGTGAGTCAACCTATTCATGATGTCTCTTAAATCAACCTACTCCAACGATATTTGGTATTTCTCGAATCCCATTTTCCCATCCTCTTTAGCGTGAGCAACTAACTCCAAATATTGGTTATTCCATACCTTAGATGCAAGTAAACCAACTTGTGCATGGATGACATAGGTACCAACTAATCAACCCAATATTTGGATGATGAGAAATCCATCTTGGGTATTCCATAAATACCTGCTAGTCAAACTACTATAACACAAATGCCTTATCAAGGCCAACCTATAAAAACTTAGTCATTCCAACCTTAATAAGGTTTTCCTGGAACTGGAAAAATTGGTTATAATTATCCTAGTTATCAAAATACTAACTATCTTTGAATGAAAATACGAGTTGCTCAACCCATTCCATCATACCCATGATACACTCCACCACAAGTTAACCTTTATCCACAAGGTCAACCTCCAGAGAAGGACTTTAATAGGTATTTCCCATTTGTTGCAACACTTGAGTTACCCAATTTATACTAGCTAATGGTTGCTCACATTCTTCCTTCTCTTTGGTGGCCAACCAATCCTACCAAATTTCTAAGTGACATTCTGATATTTAATGAAAATCCTAGAGAAGACCATTCACTCACGTTATGACCTATCATTTATGGTGTTCATCTAAGTCCTTAAATGATGTATACTCATTTACTACTTTTCTATACAACTGTTACTGGCATGAAAACTAATTGGTATGTTGAATTACCACGAAATTCATTTAACAACTTCAGTGCCTTGGAAACAAGGTTTTTAAACCGTTTCCATTTTCTAGTCCACTATTAAACTCAAAGTGAGCTTTTGACCTCCTTGAAAAATTCTAACTCCACCCACATATCCAATCATATTCATGAGTGGAGGTTGTTAGTGTTTGTTATTCTATCAATCACCAATGATCAAATGTACTCTTTCAAGATTACTTGATAGGGTCCTAGGTCAAATTTTATAGTTTCAAATAAGTTTTCAAATAAAATTTGGTCATTGGTTGTTATTTAGGTCAGCGTTTCTCCCTCCATTCACACATTTTCATCATCATTTACAGGTCATGACATTCATTATCACCTAGGGTCATAGGTTATTGAACATATCACCATATAGGTCATGGTCTACGGCTTCTTTTGTTTTGACATCATAATGACCAAATCATGTCATGAAAGAAGGAAAACACGATGTCATTTTCACCATACAAATCATTTACATTGGGAGTTAGCAAAGCTAGAAAAAAATGCCAAAGGAGCAATGGCAAGGTTCAATTCATCATTTATTAAAGGTTCAGGTGCTTCCAAAATAGTAAGCGAACATTCCTTACTTCTCCTCTAAGTGAATTTATTCAGCAATGAGTGGATTCCCTCTTCTAGGGTTTTCAACTATGTTTTTGGACTGTTGAGATGGTTGGTTTCTTTCAATTGGTGAAATCCCTAATTTCATCATCTAGAAACCTTCATACATTATCAATATACCTTATCGTTACACTACCTATCACTCATGTCCCTCATTGTTACCACTTCCACTAAAACCCTATTTTTCACTATGTTTTTGCACGGAAACTAGGAAAATTTTGTGTTTTGACCATTTGGTCACCTTTCACATGCCCATTCCCAAAAATTATACTTGCATACTATGGCCAAGTCATCACCGTACCTCCCCAAATTTTTAGGTATTTTTCCCTAAATTCCTTCCACTTAATTTTTGTCCCTAAAACCACTCTACCACTGTCCCATGTTTTACGAATTTTCCACCTTCCCTATCCACTAAATCAAGGTAGGGATTTCCTTGTTAAAAAACATCTTGGAAGGCGAGTAATTCTATTAGATTACTTTTATCCATTTCTGTTTCATTTTGTTTGAAGTATAATGGATGGATATGAAGACAACATTTCTTCAACAGGATTTGGAAGAGGAGATCCACATGAATCAACCTAAAGGCTTTGTGGTGAAGGGTAAGAAAGAGCTTGTATGTAGGTTAAAATAGTCTCTGTATGGGTTAAAATAGTCACCAAGGATGTGGTATCAGAAATTTGATACCTATATACAAGGACTTGGCTTCACGAGAAGAAAAGAGGATCACCATCTGTATTTGAAATTAATTGGTGACTATGTTACTTATTTGGTATTGTATGTGGATGATATGTTGTTGGTTGGAATGAAAAATAAATTATTTAGGATTCGAAGACCCAATTGTTCTCCAAATTCCACATAAATGATCTTAGCGATAAAAACTATATTTTGGGCATGGAAATTAAGAGATATGTCCCAAACAAGAAGCTTTGTTTAAACCAGAGGAAGTATGTCGAAATAATATCACAAAGGTTTAATATGTAGGATAGTAAACGAGTGAAGCTTCCTATTCCTGTAGGTGTAAAGCTATCTCTTGAAGAATATTGCAAGACACAAGAGGAAGAGGAGGATATGTCTCGTGTTCAATATGCGAGTGTAGTGGGTAGCCTGATGTATGCAATGTTTTGTACTAGACTAGACATTGCACATGCAATGGGAGTATTGAGCAGGTTTATGTCAAAACCGGGGAAGGAGCATTGGACAACAGTAAAGCGGGCTTTTAGATATTTGCATGGCACTAGTGATTATGCTCTTTTCTGGTAAGGAAGACGATTATTGGACAAATTTTTGGCTATCCATGGTTTTTTTGATGCAGACTAGACTCGAGATCTAGACCAAAGAAGATCTAAAAGTGGGTATGTGTTTACCCTATTTGGAGGTGCAATCACTTGGATGATTAAACGATAGTTTGTAGTGGCTCTTTCAACTAGAGAGGCAGAATACATGCAAACCACTCATACAAGCAAGGAAACTCTTTAGTTGCAGAAATTTTTTTCAAGTATTGGGTTGTTCCAGTGAGCTATAAGGATAGCTGCGATAGCCAAAGTGAAAATTTCTTAGCTAAGAACTGTGCTTATCGTTCAAAGACAAAGCACATTGATGTTCAGTATCACTTTGTGAGAGATATGATTGAAGATTAAAATGTGTTGCTCATAAAGGTGGACACTTTGAAGAATATTGCACATGCATTGATGAAGTTTGTGAGCACTAAGAAGTTTTCTTGGTCTAGAGAAAGAATGGGCGTTGCGGGACTTGACCAATGAATAACCTCTCTTGTATAAATAAAACAATAGGTAGGATAATGTTGGGAGTGTGTTCTACTATTTCCACAATTAGAAGTAGGCGTGAAGTTGACAGTGGGAGGGGTTCGGAAGCTCTCCTCCTCTTGTGTCGGGCGCAGTAGGGGGTAGTAGCCCCCCTACACAAGGTTCAGGGCAGTGCCCTGTGAAACAATTTTGGGACCCTATATTAGGTGGGCAGAGTTGCCTATGGTTTTCTGCATGGGTTCATACATGTTTTTGGGGCATGATTGTTTTTTTCTCCTAGTATTTTGTAGATCTGGTTAAGGGAACTACGGTTATGTTGTCATCCCAGGTAATGGATTGGGGTTTATGAATGCTTTGGCATGTATATATATATGTTGTAACACTAAAAGGAATATAATGAAAAAATAAAGCTGGTAGTCTCCTTTTGGGATCTAAGGGGAAATCTTTGTGTATATCTATTTTATGTTTTTTGCTCTCTCTATTGTTTATTTTCTGGTTTTAAGGATTCGTTTGTAGATAATTTATGTATGAGGTTAAAACCTACACAGTTTACCCTTTTCATGTGATTATCCTCTCACAAAATAAGTAAGAGGTAGATGGATTTTGAGTCTCGTAATTATGTATCACATAATGATAAATCAATTTCTGGAATTTTGGACAGAAATCCCATGTTGCAAATCTGTACGTAAAATGTCTTTGTGTAATGGAAATGTAAATCCTTGGACTCTCTTGGTTAAATTTCAAATGTTTTTGAACTTGACATGGAATCGAATAGTTTATTGAAACATTGATGTTCCTTTTTTAACATCCATCTGTATATTATTTGTATAGAACATGATTATATTCATGATTGAGCTATGTCATTCAGAATTTCCACCAAACATATTTTTGAAATATCTGCATGAAACATTCTACTTTTAAAGGTTGAGATATCTCTCCCATGATATGTAGTGCATGATCTTTGGGATTAATATCGATGAGCACATTTGGATGTTGCCTTAATATGAGATCTTCCATGCTATCTTGGATGAGAGGTCCATAGCACGACCGAGGTTGAGTACAATTCTTCTAGCATGGAAAGTTGTGAGGTAGGATATAGAATCTCCTTAGAGACCTTTGTGAGCATGATATGGATAATATATGGATACACTCTGATGACAGAGAATACCATATACATATAGTTGGGGTTGTGATTTCTCCATTCATTAAGACATTGCAACTATTCGAGACAAGCTTATGCTTGTGATTGACACCTCCATGAGAGGGAGGATGATTTTGGTATCCATGTCTAATTGACAGCTCCATGAGAGGGAGGATGATTATGATAACCATGTGTGATTGAAACCTCCGTGAGATGGAGGATGATTATGGTATATTTTTGTGATTTACATGATTATGTATGTTCTAACTTAACATTTCATTTGATACCATGTATGAGTAGGAATCAACTGAAATTGAGACTAGTAGATACCAAATATGTGTATGATGAGATCAACGTTGATTGAGGACACTGAGCAAACTCTTCCTCCCTATCTCAGCTCCCAGGATGAGGAATTGAGATGGAGGGCTCCTGGGGTTGAGGGATTTCTAGATAATAGGGTACTTCCATATATGTTACTAGGATTGAGATTTTACTCCCATATCTTCACAGGGTTGGAGATGTTTCTCCCCTATCTATTTTATGCAGAGTATACCCTTGTTGGCCTCATACACTCAAGCAATTCTTGTTGGAAATACCGCTCCTTGTTTGGCCAATGAGTTGAGAGTGCACTTTGGGTGTACAACCCATGCCGATTAAGATGTAGGTGTTCTACCACGGGACTATACAGGATCATCGATGGGAATATTAGCAGGAAATAGGAGGGGTTGAAATAACCCTATGCGGTTCTAGGTTGAGATTGAACTCCCCGATGTGATACCAGGGTCAATATAGGCTCTCGTGTGTGGATGGATATCCTATTTCTAGATATGGGGTTGTAGAGGCATAGGCCCCCCATGAGATTCTGGGTCGAGATGACCTCCCTGATGCGGTTACACATTGAGGCGTGCTCCTTCATGATATGCTCTCTGAAGATGATTGATGATGATATTCATGGTAGTATCCCCCTATTAGAGAATCCAGGTTGTAGCTCGATGGATAAAGGGTGGTAGCCTAAGCTCCCCTCCAGTGACAAATTATTCTTCTTCTATATCTGAGAATGTTGAGCACATGAGCAACAACATTCAAGAGATAAGTTGGAATAAACATGCGAAGTACATTGATGATTTGTAATGATAAATATCCAAAACATTACGACTACATTACACATATGATCAGTGATGATACGTGATGATGCATAAAGATACCATAATGGCATATTGATCAATGAACTTATATTAGTAGCTGGAATTCTCCCTCGTTGAGAGCGAGTGTTAAAATTATGAAACTAAAGTAAAATTAAACTTTGGAAAACTCATATGCTCGAGATTATATTTCATTATATTCCTCCTTCCCAGAGTACCAAAATCGACTTATAGATCACCCCAATCGGATAAGCGAAAATTAAATTATGAAGAATTTTATTTATTAATGAAATAGAATGAGTCGGCATCAACACATGCGGCTTTAGTAAAAGCTCCAAGAAGTCCTTCACAAAATCTATAAAGAGAAGTGACGTCAAACTCATTCTCACACATGCGCTCAAGATATTTTCTTCTTTCACTCCTTGCCTTGGTTCCCCATGCACATAACTGGTGAAATCAGGACAGAGCCATGAGCACAACATGGCAAGGTAGTGGCCAAGCTTCCCTAGCCACGAGCAGAGCTTGTCAAGGTCACAGTGAGGGTTCCGAGGCTAGATCGAGATGATTTGGAGCAGAGCCGTAGGCAGAGTCTGTCATACCACCGGCCAAGGGAGCTTTAGCAAGGGGCACAACGTGGTGAGGTTGCAACCAAGAGTTTTTCTGAGCAGATTTGAGTTAGGTCATCTTTACTTGGTTGCCCAGTGCTTCCAGACTTCAGTCGCTCTATCACAAATGTTTGCGATATTTCTTTGAGAGAATCTAGGATTTTGCAGTTGATATCACTTAGCTTCAATAACATATTGAATTTGGGTTTCTTGATGTTGGATATCTACAGATCTATATATCACTTCAGTATATTTTTGCTACAGATTAGATCCTCAAATTGGTATCTTCCGTTTTGCGAAGTTTCCGCTTAGTGAGTGTTGTGTTCAGCAGCATGCTTCAAGAATTTATAGATCTCATAATCACATTCCTTTAATAGAGATATGATTAAGGTTACATTATGCATGTGCTACTTGTTTTATTACATTATGATTATATGTATCAATGGATCATTGTACTCTTGTTTGCTGAATCATTTGATGATGATCTCATAAGAAGAACTTTCAATGGTTTTCCCCATAGTGAGTTTTTCCCTAGTGTTGGATCAATCGTGGTGTCTATATGTGTGCATGCTTTTCTTCCATTTGTTTCTTTATGTTCAGCGGCATAGATGTTGATATTATTGTTCTTTCTACATAGTTCATATGGTGACGGTTAAAAATGTAGATATGAATAATGATATAATTAGATGGGGTGATCTTATCATTTTATTGAAGAAATGAAACCATAAAATCAAATAACAATGTAGCCTTTTGAAAAATTAACAACTTACAAACACATGACGACCAACCTCACACATAGAGAAACTTGAAAATTACCAATAAACAAACGGTTGCTGTCACCTTCGCCCGGGACCTTAATACTGCGCATGCAAGAAGCCATCGCTCCATATGTCTCGAGCATGTGGAGGGTGGTGGGCTTCTACTTCGAGACAACCTCATTAAATAACCATTATGAAATTGCCCTCCACCTCACACCCCGATAGGAGGATGAAAAAATTGTATATAGAAAAGAAATGTGATTTGAAAAAATATATAAGGTAATAAACTAGATGGTTCTTTATTTTAACTTGCTCACATAAATTTTATATTAAAAGTCCATGTTGGCAAACATGGTGATACAATAAAATGACAAAAATGATAGTTGTTAGGTGGTGGTATTCAAAGTTATTGAGACATAGTGTTTGTTTTCAAACAAAAATGATAACATCTTTACAATTTTCTTTACAAAACCAACACATGCTTTTACAAAGATCCTCTCAAATACATTTAAAATATTAAGACATAATTTATGCTGTATTAAACACCACTCGTGGGAAATAATATCTTCATCTTTACCCAAATCACTTTCCTTCATAGGAGGCATTGTGACATTTAAGCTAAAATCTTAGGACAACACCAAACGATTTGAAACTTTTGGACAAAGAGAAGCTAGTTCATCATAACTATTATATACTAAACCCTATGTTCTCTTCGAAATTCCATTGCCATCATTGCCTAGAAATTGTGTAGCTATGATGAATTTGAAGTTAGAAAAGTTCATATTGTCACTTGCTTCTTTCTTTGGCCTATTTTTTTAGTTGAGTTATCTTGCTTGTGTTCTTTTTATCTATATAAGTATTAAAATAGCTTTAATTAAATATTTTTTTTACAAGTTGTCTTTAATGAGATTTTTTGGAAGTTTTTCCAGTGGATTTTTGAGGTTTAATTTCTCTAATATCTAGCAAGAATTTATTGAAATCACGAGTTTGATGGGTAACCCCTGCACAATTCAACCCCAAGGGTTTTTCACCATGCTTAATCCATATATAAACTAAAAAAAACAGTTTTAATAACACAAATCCAAAAAGTCCAAAAAGTTGCACTAAACTCTAATGGATAAATAAAAAGAGAAAATTTAATTTCTATTCGATAGTGAAGTCTTATTAAAAAAATTGACGTTGGATTCCAATACCATGTAGTCTCAAAGCATCTCCTTATTATTACAATTATTAAACATAACCCCAAAAAAAGTTGTCTAGAGACCCAACATAATAGCTTGGACTTTTGCTAGAATCTGATAATTTTTTTTTTATAAAATCAGGTGGAGCGTTTGAATTGCGTTTTTGATGGTAGAAATCACCATCAAAAACCTTTAGCGCATCCAAAATACTGAAGTTTATCCATTATAACAGAGATTTTAAAAAATCTTTATCTAAATTTTTCATAATCTTACTAAAATTTCTAGATTATTCTGTGACTTTTAATTTTTTTTTTTTTTAAAGAATAAGGAAAAAAAAATTATTTCAAATTAAATAAAAGCATGAAAGCGCTGAGCCAGCTGACTCATCCGTTTCGGTTTGTCCTTCCGTTACAGAGGCAGACCAAGTGACAGCGAATTTGTATCGTCTGCAACGGTTCAGTGTAGGGAGGGGAAAAGGCCGCAAACTATGTATCCATTGGATGGAATGATATATACATTATATATATCTTTCAATTCTCATAAAATTTCCACTCTTACCTCCTGCTTGTTCTCTATCAATCGTCTCTTGTGTGTAATATTGCCTATGGGTCTCAGTCTGTCCGTCGTTTTTATATAGAGGAGGACGGACTGGAGACAATCAGATTTGATGGTAATGGAGTAGACAGTTCAAATTTTCGACTTTTTTTATTATTATCTTTAGTCTTTGCTCTTAGAGAACTCAGGGCTTTGTCCTCAGCATAATGGAAAAGGAATTCAATTGATGATGATATGCACAATCTAACAACTCTGCTATGTTATGTTCTGGGCTAAGTTGCTGTTTAATCAGATTTACAAAAAGAGGTTGTTTAATCAGATTCTTCAAGAGAGGAGGTAAATAGTACAAGTGTAATGAAGGTTTATTTATGGGTTAATACTGGCTAGCAATACTATACCACGTGTTTATATAGGTGCATATAATATATTTGGTGATACATATAAGATGTAAAGGATTTTATATTGGTAAAATATGAAAAATGAAAATTAAAGTTAATGAAAACAACATAAAAGAGTATAAAAAATGTTAACTAAAAAATAAATAACTATAATATCTAGTGATTTTAAATTGGGAAGATTTATTGGATTTATAATGGTAAAAGTTAAATAATGTGATTTTTAAAGACAGTTTACAATATATAATCAAATTAAAAATTTGTTTAATATTCCACTAAACTTAATATTTCAAAAAATTCATTGAATAAAACTAAATAAATTTATCTTATTAATATGAAAATAAATTAATAATAAATGTTTATTAGAAAATTTAATATTTTAATTTTTTTACATAATTTTAACAAAGATTTTATTTCAAAATGCTTTGGATACTAAGACTTTGCATAGTATTATTATTTGACATATGGTATAAAAAGGGAATAATTTTGAAAACCAAATTTGGATATCAAATTTGTGCTTCCCATGTTACAGTGCGGATATCATCCTCATTACTGAAACGCGGGTCCGGGTATCATCCCCATTACTGAAAACCGGGGTTCGACAAATCAAATCTCTTATCGACCCGGGTCGTGTTGAAGGATCCTGAGGCTGTTCTGCCTCTCAAATCAGTTCAATTCGAAGTTGAGGCCAGGCTGTTAATTTCCAGGTAGACATGGATCTGTCATAATATTCACATAGCTTATTTATTCCATTTTCTTCCTTATTTTTTAATTTAATTTTATCTTCTTCATTTATTTAATAATATCAATTAATTTATATAAATATTTAAATTAAAATTTTTGCAAATATTTTATTATATTTTCCTTTACATAACAAAAACACTTGATATCTTTTTATTCCTATATAGTTATAACATTGGAAGTTTTAATTCTTTTTCAAAAGTCAGACTGGAAAGTATCTTTCATTTTTTAACTCTTTTGCATAAGGCATATTGTAAATTATCTTTCCTTTTATTTTTCTAGTTTAATAGGGATTAGTTATAGATCAGTTATATGGTATGAGGAAATATATTATCATACTTGTAATATTTTTTCTTTTATTTTTATTTTTTATTTATTTTTAGTTTTGGATTTATTAAGTGTTAATATTAATTTCAAGATTTTTAGTTTTTAAAGATGTAATTTTTTTTTCATTAAAATGAGATTTGCATTTTCAGAAATTTAATTTTGATTGACAAGTAAATTGCAAGTGAAGATAGATTTATGTTTGTAAAATAAGCTTTGAATTTGAATAATGATAAAAATTTCATGACGTTTGGATGGAGTTAAGATATTTATAGTTATAAAATAGGATTTGAATTTGAATAATGATAAGAATTTCTTCATATTGAGCATTAATTGAAACAATATTTAAAAACTTTTATAATGTAGATAAAAGTACTTTGGGATTAATCACATCATTAGGGTGGTTCATTGGACATACTAATTGATCTTTATGAATAAATAGTGGAGATGCATCATTGCCAATTGAGAACTAGTTCTAGACCTAATCCTAATGATGTGATTTATCAAAAAGTACTTTTATCTACATTACATTATGGATCACAAAATTCTTAGATCTAACTTTTATAATATTTTTTTTTTAATTTTAAAAACCTTTTTATTATATAAATAATATTCATAATTTATAAACACTGTCTCTCAATAGTAAACATAATATTATGGGTTCTTCTTCTCTCCATCAAATATTTATAAAAGGAGCTACTACACAAATGAGCGTTTTAATACAACATTTGAGCATATTTGAGTAAATTGTGTTAAAAAAACTTGTAAATGGTCTTAAACATTGTATGCAATAGAAAACACAAACATTATTGTCTCTTAAGAAACAATTCATTTTTGTCTCTCAGGAGTCTATAGCTACAATTAAAAACATATCTTTAATTCCAATTATTGTCTCCCTAGAGACAATATGTCTTTAATCCCAATTATTATCTCTCTAGAGACAATAAAAACTCTATTGAAATGTGTCATCTTGATCAGAAAATATAAAAATCAACCAGACAAGATGTACCAATTATATTAGTGAAGAACAATTATGTTACATGTTGCTACATGATGAATTTTAGACAAAAAGAAAAAAATGTCCATGATATTGACTACACATCATTTCCTTAATTCATATTTTGGTAAATTTTGAAGATACCTATAGAAATACTTTTCCAAAAAATTGAAAGCACCAGAAATATTCTACTGCAAAAAGTTAATAGAAAAAGTGAACATAATTCAATACTATATAGGAACACTCAACTCTCTGAGTTTCCCATAGCCATTGATATTTGTGTAGCAACTTCAGTGCATCTTGTCACTAACACAATATACAATACTAGTGGCTCTCTAAAATACCCTACTAAAATCATATGGACACAATTGTAGTGACTCAGAAAATTACATAGTTTCAAAATTAATATTGGCTATATATGATGATGAATCATGGGTTCTTATATTATCCATGATTAAATGGGATCTAGGATTCTCAAATTCTGAAAGTCCATTTTAACAAAATTCTATTTCCCTCCATACTTTTCTTAAAACTACAAATTTTGTGAATACAAATATGAAAACACTATTTTCTAAAAGGCTATCTTTCTAAAATATACAAATATATTATAAACAAAGACATCATAAAAGACATGTGGAGAAAAGAGTGGATTTAAAGGATGATCATACCTGCTAAGGAAAATTCAAACTATTGTACACATAAATTTTGAGTTGGAGTTTCATGCCTCAAACCTGTACAATATTTTCTTTTTGGTATAACCTTCATATAATATAGTTTTTAAATTGAGTTTTTCAATCAGAAACTACTTCGTAATGATAATACTTGTAATGTTGAAGGGATTTGAGAGTGGTTGGGTCTAGTCCCCTAACTCCTAAACTTGAACTTACTCCAATACCCAACCAGATGATAAAGCAACACTTTTTTCACCTTGCTATAATCTCATCATCCCTCTACATATTCTATCATCTATGGCCTAGAATGAAGCAACTAGGTAAGTTTTGGAAGTGACCCCACTGAGTCACTTTAGATGCAATAACTATTTCTACACACACAAAAACATGGACACAATACTTACTAAATCCTTGAAGTTGCTACTCTGGATTCTTTTAAAATATTTTTCTAAAGTAACTTTGAATTTTAAATAACCATATGATTTTTGTTTAGTTGAAAATAAGTCTCCTTTCTAATAGATACTGCAAATGAATTTCAAAATTCTCTTATAAAATTCTTTGAACATGCACAATCTCTATAATTTTCTTTGAAACCACTTTTATAAAAATAAATAAAAAAAATAGGTTATAGGAATTAGAAACATTTCACTTACACAACCTCTCAATGCTATGTTGAGCCATGTTAAGGAAGATCAAACTTTCTATCTAATTCTTTGTCATACTTGCAAACTGTAAAGCTGTTTTCAACAAACTATTGATATTTAAGGTATAAGCAAGGAGTAGACCCATCAATGGAGCAAATTCTATTGAATTACCACATTCATTTTGCATAACAGCAAATGTTGCTATCAACTAGATTATAATACCCCTAAAATTTCCAATCTTATATCAAGATACCGGTTAGACTAGTATTTGCTAATGTAAACCTGGCATTATTTTCTATTGTTTTCCCACTAATCATTTCCATGTCGTCATATTCTTTTTATACCCGAATTGCAAAAAAACCATTTAATGCATTTCCAAACTTTGCATAAACTGGTAACATTTTGATGGAATCCTAGCATTTAACCTCACATGTAGTACTTTGCATAAAAACAAAAAGATAAAATGAGACTATTAGCAAATCTAAAATTAAGAATCAAAGAAGAGAAATGTGGTAGATATTAATATTATATTTTTATAGAAAATAAATTAAATTGGTTTTCGTATATAGAATCATGATAAACATCCTCGTTCTTGAAATTTTTTTTTGGTTTATTAAACATTCTTCAATATTCCCAAACAAGCTGAAATTTAGAACCAAGCCCCTACAATACTTATAATATTCAGCTACACAAGGTACTTTCCATTAATACATAGTGATATGTTGCTTTTTTTTAGAAGGGTAATTGCAAGATCCTAAATTTTGAGTATGAGATAACATAAGGAAAACTTGAAAATTTAGTAAATATTTGTAGAAATGTCAACACTTCTCAATTTCATAGCTTATGTGAAAATTACCCATCATCCATGAGATGCACAAACCCCTCATAAATGTGCAATGTTTATCTAGCAAAAAATGATGGGAAGAGGAGAAGAGATGCCCCCTCCATTCCCTACCTCGAAATTTTGGATTTAGAGAAATATATGTGAATCTGAAATTTCAGATCTGATTGGTAGTTTCCTAGATCCAACCACTATGAACCTTCCGCATTATACTAATCTAAAATTTTAACTTATAGCCTCCAATAGTTAATAATATTTCACTTCACTTCAACCCAACAGGCTGGGAGTTCAAAAGAGTTTCAACTGCATTTGATAATAGCGTTACTACAAAATATTATACAATAGAAAATTTTCTCTTATTTTCACTTTAAATGTTAAATCAATGTCAAATTTGCCTGATCATGTGTGGAAATTACCCTATCAAGAAGATGATGTGATTAGAAAATCAAATTTACAATTAGACAATTTTGGGTAGCTTGAAAATTCATATATATGTAAAGGAAATGAAGTACATGTACAAGCTATAGTGTTATCACCAATATAGTACAATATCTACCTCTCTAAACCCCAGCTAGGGAAAAACCATGAAACCCCTATCCATGACAAAATATCCACAACAAACTAGCATCAACATTGGCAAGTCCTTGGCTTTAACACTTGTATACCACAAGTATTCTATATGTCTCCTCTTTTTTTCAATCAAGCAGGACCAGTATCACCTCTGTTAGAGATCCACATTGGTAAGTCATCCTTGTCTCCCACAAGTGTCCTAGATGTCTCCTCCTCTCCTTAATCAAGAATACCAAGTAACAATTGAGTTTCTATATCGGTAGCCTTCTTCCCTCACCAGACCCACAAGAAAAATGCTTCACTATACTCTATGGATTTTCACAATCATTAGCTTCTTTTTCTTGTTAGGAATGAAACCCTAACTATAGAAAACCCTTGAACTTAGCCAAGAAACAAAAAAGGAATTTCTTTCATGAATAAAAGAAATGCATATTTTATAATAATTTGATAACTGAAAGTAAATAAAATAGACAAATAGTGCACCTTATATTTATTATTCCTTCCATAAATAAGTGAAAAGTTTTGAGGAGACAAAGTTCAAACCTTGAAAAGAAAGTAAACAGTGAAATTTTTTTTACATAGTATAATAGTAGCATGAAACACATAAATAATCATACTTATTATAGATATATCAATATAAGAAAAATAAAGGCATCCTCATTGAAAGGAATATATGATACATTGCTCAAGTATCCACACCTAGAAGCATCTTGGTGATGCTGCAAATTTCCTTGTGGGACATACCACCCCTTCATGATCAGCCACCTGGCTATATATCTCAAGATGGCTTCTACGAAATAAGTGGAATATGAATTGAAATTTTTTTACAATTTTATGGAATCCACACAACTTTGTACCAATTTAGTACCATCGATACAACAATTTTGTATAACATATAATTGTTTTACCTCTTAAATAGTCATTTAGGTATTTTTGTATATTGTTTTTTTGAAAACAAGTGGAATTTTCCTTGTAAATTTTTTCAATGGAATGAAAAGCTTATTTGAAGGAGTAATTAATTATGTTTATTCTATTTAATTTCTATTTATTGTCTAACTCATGCTATGCTATAGTTTAAAATTCAATTTTAGTAATACCATAAATTTTTGGACCCATATCTTAGAAAATATAGTGAACAAAGATCTAAAATTTCTACATAGTTCTTCAAGATTTCATCTCTATGTGGTTGCAATTTAATCTTGTGAAACTTGGTAGAAATTTTTTTAGTGAAAATACAAGTATGGCTGTGAAACCCTAGAATCCAAATCTCTCATACAAAATGTTATGTAATGAGATAAAAAAAAAGATCCATCAATAACTTAAAAATTAGCCTCTTTGAGGGGGCAACCTCATTTATATTACATAAATAAATAATTATTCAATGATTTAAATTAATAGACCTCCTTGTTATATAGGATCACAATATCATTAGAGCCAAGATAGCAATACTAATGTAAGGACACGACAACCAAAATAGTGGGCTTTTATGGGGAATAATAACAATATGCGGTCTACATGGGCACAATAATAAAGGTAAGGGGCTACACTAACAATAATAATAAATTGGGTACACTAGTATTATAGGGACCTAACATATTAGATAAAATTTATTGAGATAAAAATTCCTTTACTTTTATTTTGGGCTATTGATGAAAGGAATCGATGGCACTATCACCATTATCTAGGGGACTCGTGGTTACCAATTCCTTTTCCATATAAACACTTAGATTGTATTCCCTAAAGATTGGCTCACAACTAATTTCTACATATTCCTACAAAATCCTCAAAATAAATTTCTAATTAGATTACATCTCATTATAATTAATAAAATATAAAGTCACAAGCTACTTTTGATACTAAGAAAACATACCACATGCCTGGATCCTTTAAGTACTTTTTGAGAATCACCAAATTCTATCATAGAAATTTCAGCAACCACTTTCTAGCATCCCTCAAATTTAGTCACTGAAAATTATTTCCATTAAAGGAAAACAATGCCTAGAAGAAGCTTCACCACCCTGTGTACCTTGTACATCATCTACATATTTCTTGCCTAAGTTCTCCAAACTGAGACTAAACTTCTGTTACAGGCCTCCTAATCCATAATTTGTGATAGTACACAAATTTTCATTTAAATCTTTTAAATTGAAATTCTTCTACCTCAACTTCATCAAGTGGAAAAATCAAGTTAAACTCTACACCAATGTCATCAAAAATATGTTCAGACTCTACATTAACAATGGACAGTAAAGTTGATTCTAGTTTACTCGATTTATTTTCATCTCCATGTGCTTCTTCTGCACCACACTTCTTATAAAATGTTTTAAGAGAATTCTCCCTTGTTTAAAGCAAGCACCACTTTGTATCTCAAAGCTCTATTTACCACCGTGCATGAAGAAAATAATATGTATATAGTGAGCATATAGCTACAAGAGTTAGCTACAAAAGGAAGTGTTGTTAACTTAAACAATTACTAGATTTTCATCTTTGTCCTTATTGTTTCTGGAATTGTGTTATTCAACTTGATGCAAATTAAGGCAGTTTTCTTCTTGATCCATAGAAAAAAATGGAACTCATAAGTACACAAATTTCAACTTAATGAGTGGTCAACTTAAAAAAATCAAAACATAGTTGTTACAACATATCAATTTAGACATAAATCAAAGAAAACGAAAGATACAAATTCACTTATAATTTTTTATCATGAGACATCTACAACACATTTTAAATTTCCTTCAAAACTTCTTCCTTGTCTAGTTTCGTTATGTGTTGAAACTCCATCCTCATTGATATAGTTAATGAGACAAATTCTTATTCATATATCCATATATAGAATTGATATATATTTAGACAATTGAATAAAAGAAACAAAACATTTACTTTCAAATTTTGAATAAGACACAAAGTGAGCCCTCTAAAATTTAACAAAAATGATAGCATACTAACTAGATGTAGAAATGTATATTTATTTCTTTTCAGAAATTGAAATTATATGTTCACACATACTACAAATGAAAAACAATAAACTTAGTACTTTCCTAAAATAATATTCTATTGTTGCATAAAAATTATAACATACTTCTCCATTTTAAGATCCTTCTATTTTATTTTAGAGCCATCCATTAGAGGATATAGTATCACCACAACAACACCAAATAGGGAGAAAGGAAAGGTCAAACTAAATTGAGTGGTTATTTTGTTTGAACATTCATAAAGCACAATTCCATAGCATGCATAGGATATCTAAGTTTATAAATAGACCATTTGACTTAACTTTTTAATTTTTAAAATTTCCTTGGAGATATAGATCTCAACATATATAGCTTAATTGTTTCAATAAAAAATTGCAATGATAAATCAAATAACACTTTATACTCACAAAAAAACTCCTAAAAGAAACTGAATATAACACTAGCTTCAACTACATAACGCCAAACGAGACATATACACTTACTTTAAAAACTTATACTAGTCTAATCCTTGATGGAATGACACTCCAACAAAAGGGAAGAGTAACAATTGTCTTAGAATTATCAATTCTAATGGATTTTGTTGTGCAATATATAAAATCCAAATATATCCACTAAATAACCATGTCAAGGAAAAAAGATTCTACTAAATCAACATTTCAAGTAAAAAGTAAAAGTAATATATATTTATGCCCCAAATCGAGCATCTTTGCCCTAAAATGTGGTCTATAAAATTATATATATACATATAGATATTTTAAATAATAATATTGTATGTTAGAATACACTAAATATTTTTTAGATTATTATTTTTAATTAAATTCCT
This sequence comes from Pinus albicaulis, assembly GCA_034641835.2. NCBI lineage: Eukaryota > Viridiplantae > Streptophyta > Pinopsida > Pinales > Pinaceae > Pinus > Pinus albicaulis. The sequence goes on along the minus strand of CM076582.1, from coordinate 517,293,285 downwards.
TTAAAACTGAAGAAACTACCTCCTTGAGTGTCACTAGTTGTTCTAGTGGTTTCAAAACAAACTATGCCCATGTCCATTTGTTATATTTAAGTATATATTTGGTAGAATCTTGTACTTTGTTCTTGTGGTTCTTGTGCTCATGGGATATCTACTTCTATGATTTTATTTTTCTTGTACTAGTGTTTTCCCTAGGATATAGTACATATCTTCAGGTTAAGTGATTATTGAGGTTGGGTGATTTAAGATTCAGTTATTATTTTTCTTGGGGGCTTGAGGTTGGGTTATTTAATATTGAGTTGGAAGTATTAGGTTTTGATATTGTAGAGCAAGTTTTCAATTCCTTGGAAATGTTATGGATAGCCAAGAGAAAAACCTAGGAGGGAAAACTTCTGAAAGTGTCCATGGGAAAACCACCCAGCACCAAGTAGCATAGGTGTCCAAGCTATTCACAGAAGCAATTACCCAACGAGTCTAATAAAGAACGTTGGAGATTAGATGCTCCAATTGAGTGTATAGATCCATTAGATTATCTTAGTAAGGATTTGGACTTGAGATCTGTGGGGCATTCTCTGTGCTGGTTGCTACCAAATGACAAAAAGAAATTGAAGACATTGATATATTTAAAAAAATACCTAGGATATCAGAAAGTAGGATAGGCGATTGGCTCATTACTATCATTGATTCAACCTATATTAACACTCTCAAAATAACTAGGGTTTTAGATTCAGAATGCAAAAGAAACCCTAAATTTGTCACTGCCAACACAAACTTGGTGTTTAGTGGAGCTTACTAGAGTGCTAGGGATGATAAATGGTAGGGAGACACTAGATTATCTGATAAGGAAAGAAATTGTGCCTACCTTATCATTAGCCAAGAACATCCTAGCTAAGTTTCAGCCACAGAAATTTCAGACACCAACTTTGTTGGAAAGTTGGTATATGAAATTTATCCCTTCTTAGAGGATGTTCATGGTTGATGATAATTTAGGCAGAATTTCTTTCCCTATTAGAAAATATAGTCTCTCCACACCATTTATCATCCCTAGCACTCTAGTAAGGTCCACCAAATGGGTGAGTTTGTGTTGGCATGACCAATTTAGGGTTTCTTTCACATTCTGAATCTGAAACCCTGGTTCTTTTTAGAGATTTAATATAGGTTCAATCACTGATAATAACAAATCAATGGTCTATCAACCTTTTTGATAGCCTAGGTCTTTTGTCAAATCTATAAATGCCTTCAATTTCTTAGTGTCATTAGGTAGCAACCAGTGGAGAACACCTCCCATAGTTCTCAAGTCTAACTCCTTACTGAGATAATCTAATGGACCTCTACACCCAATTGGCACGTCCAATCTCTAACGTTCTTTACACTCAATCGGTACATCCAATCTCCAATGTTCTTTATTAACCTAGTTGGGTAATTTCTTCTGCTAATCACCCAGAGACCCCTGTTGCTGGTTTTTCCACTAATACTTTCATAAGTTGTCCCTCCTAGATTTTTCTCTAGGCTATCCATAACACTCCCAAGGAATTGAAAACTCACCCTACAATATCAAAACCTAATACTTCCAATTCAATATTGAATCACCCAACCTGAATCCCCCAACAAAAAAACTCAATCTTAAATCACCCAACCTCAAGAATCTCTTAACCTGAAAATATGTAAGATATAGTAGCCCAAACACCACTACAAGAAAAAAAATCACAGAAGCTCATATCCCACTAGAACAACCACCATAAGAACAAAGTACATATACTTAAATATAATAAATGGAAATGGGTATTGTTTGTTTTGAAACCACTAGAACAACTAGTGACCCTCAAGGAGGTAGTTGCGAGAGTTTAAAGGAATTTAATTAAAAATCATAATCTAAAAAATAGTTAATGTACTGGAAAACACAATATTATTATTTTATATATATATATATATATATATATATATATATATATATATATATATAATTTTGTAGAGCACATTTTAGGGCAAAGATGCTCGATTTGGGCCATAAATATATATTAATTTTAATTTTTTCTTGAAATGCTAATTTAATAGATTTATTTTTTCTTTGACATGGTTATTTAGTGGATTTATTTGGCCTTGATATAGGTGAAATTTGAGGGAATTATATTTTTAATTTTTAAAATTCTCTTGGAGATATAGATCTCACCATCTATAGCTCAATTTTTTCAATACAAAACTACAATGATAAAACAAATAACACTTTGTATACTCACAAATAACTTGTAAAAGAAACCCAATATAACAATCTCTTCAACTACATAACCTTAAACTACACATAAACACTTACTTTAAAAAATTATACTATTCTAATCCTTGATGGAATGACACTATAACAAAAAAGAAGAGTAACAATTGTCTTAAAATTATCAATTCTAACTGTTTTTGTTGTGCAATCCATATTGAGTCTAGTCAAAAATATTGAAACCCATATCCTATTCATACCCTTCCTGTGGCTTAGTCTTACTTTCCTCTTCCTTTGGAAGATCCAGAGCAAGTACAACTTCCATAGCAGTAGAAACTCGGGTAGCAACAATTGGAAACTTTAATGGACCCTTCAACTACTCAACTATCTCATCTAGTGGAAAATAATAATAAAGTTCAATATAAATTTCTATATCATTTGTGTACTTGTTGATAATGTCATGTGGAATACATAGATGTTTCAAGTGTTTTTGTTTACTAACCAAGGGGTAAGATTGAGGATATTTATTGGTTGGTTAGTACCAATAAGGTCATGGTTTCCAATCCTAGAAACTATGTTACTATAATCCTACCAGATTCAGTTAAGGATGAATCTTGTGATGGTGCTCACAAACATTTGAAGATTCTTCGTCTAAATGATACTTTTCTTATAGGACATATCTATCGTATGGTTATCTTTCAAGGGGTTTTAATGGATTTCTCTGGGAAAATATATTCAAATTTTAATAAATTTATTTCCTTACTGAAGGCTAAGGGATTGAACGAAGAGCATGTACAACCATCAAACTCAAATTCTGTGGTCAAAGATTATTGTTCAAATTTGGCAAAAGAAGAATTGAACAAAAATGAACACTGGAATTTAAAATATCAATGATAATACAAGGGTTATGGATAGTATCATTACAAAAAAAAATGGATAGCATGTTAAAGAATTGCAATTGTAAAATAGCCATAGAAAGGGTTGTTATGGTAGAAATATGAGTAACAAATTTCTTTATTAAATCATCCTCTCTGAGATCAAGAAATTTAGGGTTAAAAACTGATCCACTATCAGATGTAGAACACACAATAAATTCATAGAAAAATGGTCTAATTCCAAGCTTCACAAGAAAAGAAACTCTAGGAAAAACAACCTTATATCCCTTCTTAATAAGATCCACAAGTGTTATAATTTCAACAGTACCTTTGTTAATATTTGTGGGTATATTTAACACCTGGAAGAAAAATGTCTGAGATGAATCCAAACCAGTGTTTCCAATGGGTTCCATAACAACTAGTGTAACCATACCAACACAAGATGGAGCTCCAATCTTGTATTTTTCTACCTCCTCCCACAGCTTCTTGAGGTCACCCTTTGTGAAAATGAAACCAATATTTCCCACCAAGAAAGGAATCATGTTCTAATAAGTGGTGGTCCCAATAATGTTGTTAGCAAATTCCATTATCTTGAGTAAATGCCATATGTTTTCAACATTGTCTATAATTTCTTCATCAAATAACTAGAGAGGTCCTTAAAATTGTGCATAACCATAATTAGGTCAATTTCCACATATATAGACTTGTCATGTAAACATGTACATCAGAAATCCATTACTCATGAAGGAAAATTAAATTTAAAATCATCAACAATCCATTCAAATTTATGTGCAATTGAGAGTTTGGTATACTCAAATCATCATCTAAGTATCATTGCATAATATGAAAGTTGAAAAATTGATATGCTTTCCAAAGGAAAAATAATAATTTCAACATGTCGGTTGTATAATTTGTGTCATGTTTTTGGTCAAACTCATAAATTTTTCCTTAAATTCAATTATTGACAATTTCATCTATAGTTATTCATCACTTGGCAACAAGTTTTATAATCCCTTTAGAATGCCTCCAAACCATTTAATTGATGTAACATATTTAGTGGAGATGAATTTTGGAATAAAACAAAAAATTAACACCCATGCACTACTACATGTAAAATCAATAAAAATCATCATTTAAAGGACCATCTAAACAACTAGAAGTCAAAATGTATGGGTGCTAAAGGAGTGGAAAAGCCTATAGTCATAGAGACTTGAAATTATTTATAGCTATTGATGGATTTATACATATGAATCCATGCATGATGGATATCAAATTACAACACATGTATAGTCAATGGAGGCTCAAATGTCCTTAAAAACTAAGACTTTTAACTTCATCTCCATATTCAAACCGTGGGGAATTGAGATCCAATGCCTTAGACTGCATTCATTTGCTTCAATCCATTGGTAGAAATGTTGAAACCAAGAATAGCTGAAAATAAATTTGTAGAGAATGAAAACTGACTAGGAGAAACAAACAATTATATTCTAGGGTCAAATGGTGTGAAAAATGGGATAAAATAACTCTAGTGGTAATTTCCCAAATTTCATTTAGTGCTAACTTCGCTAAATTTGAATTTTCTAGGAGGATACATACCCATATCTTATAAAATATGCTTATGGTTTTTGGAGGTTGATGTAAAGTTTGTTTGTTCAATAATAATCACATAGGTAAATGATAGTCTATGGGTAAGTGTTTAATGAGGAAGAACAATTGAAAACCCTATATAGAAATGGTGAAGGGTAGTTTCAAAAATCCAACATTTTCAACAAAAAGTGAAAATGAGGATAAAGGCTTTGTCAGATCTTATATCATATTATTCAAAATATAAATAAATCTAAAACAAATATTATCCATTCACTTATCATACTTGACGAAGGATACCTGTGGAAAGGGTTTTTTCATAGCCTAACTCTAAATATTTATATTTTTAATTGTTGTTGCAAGTATTTATGAAAAAAACGATGACCACTAACCTCCCTGAGGATAGGTTGATAATTCATTTTCATGGATGGATGTGGAAGAGCTTACAATTTTTGAATAAAGTAATCTCTAATTTAATTGGAGATTGGCACTTATGTCGTAGCAAATATATTTTCACATGTGAAATATGGCATATGTTACATTTGTTCTACCATAAAACATTGATGCTCCCGTGATACCTTTGATATCAAAATTTAATCACCATGGGAAAAATATTTGTCCTTGAAGAAGTATTTTATTAGAATTTGTATGTCGCTTCTCTAAGGAGAATATCCTAATAGGCCTTATAAATGTTTTATCAACTAGTCTTTTTTTCCTCCATTCCAAGTTGATTAAATTTTACTTTTTATATGCAGTCTCTATTTTTTCTACGTAATTTGTTGTAAATTATATAATTTCAACTAGTGATATGGTATCTATAGAGACAAAATATAAGTTATGAAGGCATATATATTAGTTTCTTTCATGGAAATGCATGTTGTGTTGAGGTTTGACTATTTCTTCCAAGTTGTCTAAATCGATGCACTAAAGATGGTTCCTAAGGGGATGATGCATGAGACTAGAAAGAAGAAATATTAATTTCATATAGGTTTATAGGGTTTATTATGTTCCTTATATTGGAAATGTAATAAATATATTTTATACTTTGGGTACTTTCTTATAAATGATTGCTTTGAGTTTTTGACTTAATTTCCAATAAGAAAATGTTTCCAGCCATGTTTGTATAATGAATATGGTTATAATTGGTAGAGGTTGGTAGAGTTTTTCCTTGTGAAATAATACTAAGGTACATAAATCATAAACACATTTCTCAAAATGTGATCTGGAATTGGAGGAGAACTTCTCATCTCAAAAATTGACCAGCTTTGCAAGTAAACAAACAAGTCTTTAAAAATTAACAAGTTTTATAACATATTCAAGATGGTGAGTTAGGCTTTCACAACAACTCAAAATAACAAAAATGAAGAGAGGAAACCATCATTTCACGACGAAGTTCACCACTCGTCGACTACTTTGGCCCACTCTAATAGCTGGACAACTCTATTGATTTAAGTAGTGAATGAGTACATACAAGTTGTTGACAGTGGAGTAGCTTGTTTCTCCTAGAAAGAACATTATCCTACAAATAATTCTCACTCAAAAAATTGATTTCCTACAGCAAGTCATGAATATGTCAACATAAAAAGGACTCACAAATCAGGTCCTTCTACTCCACCTAAAATCCAAGCACAAAAGAATAAAAAAACTCCAGATGTATTGAAAATAGCTTCTCTCATGAACGGATATTGAGAAAATACTAAAATTAGCTAATATACTAAAGTAACAACTGTTGGAGATGAAATTAAAAGGTTGGAAAACATCTTACTAAGCTCACTCCATGCTCAAAATGACTTCAAGCTGCTTCAAAAATTTGATTATATCTAGCACTAAAATACTTAGTTGTGAAAAAAATTCCATCATAAAATGCTCAAATCACAAAATTAAGGCTGCCATTGAGTCTAGGATTATCAAAAACACCTATATAGGCTCTTTTTTAACTCAAAAGGATGAAAATTTGACCAAGTTATGCTTCTCCAAGCCAATCTCTATTATTTGTCCTGCAATTGAGCAAAACCTGCTAACTGTCCTGAAAATTCACCCTTTCACTCACAAAAGGTGCATTTGTTTTCCACATTAAATTTCGCAATAATGCCTAAACATTAAATTTTCTACCCTCTTGGTAGTCGCATGGTGCCCATCCAGCTAGGGGTTATGCTAAATTACCGCCCTCATTGAGCTAGCCTCCAAATTTTAGGTCATTGGCTACATGGTGGGCCATGTGACTGGTTTCAGACCTGAACTACTCCCGTCGGACTTCCTTCACGCCTAGTCCCCTGCCACCCATAAAATCGGGGGCTAGGGATAAATCCCTGCACTCGCTCTAGTAGCACCTCTTATATCGTGTGTGGTCCCATGTCAAACCTCATGACCAGGGGCTAGGGTTGGTCCCTTCCCTCTATGACTTTACTCCTCTGCCAAGGTCATGTGAGGGTTGGCATGACCAGGGGTCGAGGCTTACCACCCAACCCATCCTCCCAACTCCAAAATATAATTAATTGAAATATATACTAAGACCATAGTTCATTAATAACTAATGCGGTGACATGTTGGTAGAGATTTGGATTGTTTTTCATCAATTTAAGGGGTCAAACCCTACTAAGGCATTTAGGCCTATTCATAAAACTTGTGACCAATGAGGAGGTGCCATGTGGTAGACTCTAATTGGGACATGTGGTGGCCTCTTATTGGGCCACCAATCACTTCAACCAATAAAAGCATGCCAACTCATCCATGTAAAAACCGAAACTTTGTGGGCTGCATTTGTCCCTCTATATGCCGAGTTTGCATGTTGATGTTAGCATGTTGTCACTAGTATAGACTGCCCATTCAACTACCTAGTTGGTTCATTTGCAATTTTTTTAGTTGTTGGTCAAAAAATTCAAAACATAATAACTTTATATGATGTCAGATTGAGGTGATTCAAGCATTGTTGGAATGAGGAAGATGAACACTATGACTTGACATTGGTTTTTGGATATTCCAAGAAATTTCCCTTTTTTGCCTAATTTTGATCTCCAGATCATACCTCCCCACGAGGAACTTTTGGACCCCAAAAGTTTATCTTCACCTAGAAAATAAGTGAAGAAAAATCTCATTAAATTTCCTAATCTCAATTCTTCTTGTTCTATCTGAATTGGTGCCTTCGAGCTCCAATGAAGGTACTCCAACTTGCCTCTACGTGAAGTCCTTATACTCTTGTCATGAATTGAGCCACAATTTTCCTAAACATGCAAAAAAAAAAAAACTTCCATGAATGGAATCTGAACATTCTCTCCAAAACCATATTTCTTTGGCTCAAACAAACTTCATCTTGAAGTCCCTCTTTAGTGAAGACAAACTTGATCTTCCACCAGGAAATTAGAAGAAACTCAATGCTTTCCATGCGTTGATTCATACTTTACTTTACTGTCTTCAAGCTTCACTTGCACTCTTAGGTACAGTCGCTACATTTTTTCAATGATATGCTTAGCTTTTTCAACATAATCATGGTCATCCGTTCTTGCAATATTTATGAAAGATAAAATTCAAAAACAAGCTTCACATCGAAAAACTTGTATGAGTGAGTGCTTGACATAACTATATACATATTAAATGACATACAAATGCTCATTTTTATAGCTCAATTTGGGTATCATCCCACATGAACTAGTGAAACTGGACATCATCCCTAGGACCAATGAAATAGGGTCCATCATCCCCTATCATTTCAGTTGCTATATGCCCTAAGAAAATAAAAAATCATTCATGACCTATTTTGTGAGATTTCCAAGGTTTGAAGTATATCTTATATCACTTATGAGCTCACCAATGCTGCCTCTCAAGGGACCAGCTGTGTTTCATATGCAGCTCCCTCCATTCAAGCGTGCACTGCAATGAACTTCCTAACATTCAAGAGTGCGTTAGTCAAATGGGAGTGAATATCTCATTTTTCCAGAATCTCCACATGGCTAGTGCCTTCTATAAGAGTCCATATGTGTCAAAATTCGAATCTAAGTGTCCATTTAACACCTCCGAACTTGGAAAAATGTCTTTCCTCTTATTAGAAAGTCATAGATTGAGAAGCTACCTTGAGTTTCCCTATAAATTGAGTATAGATCCTAGTGCTGAGAATGAAAGGAATGATATGATGCTGGTGAGATGTTGATTTTTATGAGGCTCGGATGAAGCTGGAGCTGGTGAGATCAAATTGATCATTGGTTCTAACCTCCCCCTTCTACTCTTTAATAAAGATTGATGTTCATTTTCCCATATATGTATCTGTTTATGTTTCTATTTTTTATGCAATGGAATCTTGAATGATATATATGTTTCATGTTTAATCGATTTAACTGAGTAAGATAAATAGGCATCTCTATATTGCAGTCTCTTTTTTGTTATTTGTTTATACTTGTAGGAATCAATCCGGTGATCTAAGTTGGATTGAAGGCAACAACAAAAGAGAAAAAAGGAGAATAGGAAGCACTTGGATCACAAGTAGGTTATTATATATTTTTGTGTGTATATTTATTGTTAGAGAAAGTGATAGAAAAGTATTTAATATGTTGTTATAAGTGCGTAGCACCACACTTGGGGAATTTGATTTATATGTAGATCATAATCCTGCACAACAAATTGTCGACTCTACTGGGAAGTTTCCTGTCATTATTGGTGTTTTTTCCTTCGCTTATCCACCTAGTAGCATCCACTTTCAGTTATTAGACTTTTGAATAAAAAATTTCATTATAAGTGTGTTTTTTAGCTTCAATTTTCATTCTTTGCTACGCACATTGCACTGTTGCTCAAGGCACACTTCACTGCAGTGCACTGTCTCCCACTCAGGGGAGCATTGCAACGCACTGTCAACACTTAGAGACTGCGTTTCCCCTTACCCAACCAAATTCCATTTGAATTTGTCATCGCCATCATTCTGAGCGATTTGTTTGTTGTGCTTTCAATTGTCTGATACCTCCTAGAGAGCATTGAATTTCCATGATTCTTCCTCCTTTGAAAAGTAAGTTTGTTCAATGTCTCTTTACATGTTCTTCTTTATCATTGACAAATAAAATTCAAAGTATTTTATTTCTACATTAGATCCATTTGTTTTTGTAAAGGAAATTTTCATTAAATTCTTCGTTTCCTATAGGAAAATTGTAGTTTTCTTCTCCATTTTTCCTAAAAGAGAAATTGTTGTTAAATTCTTCATTTCTCAAAGAACAAAACATTTGTTTTCTGTTGATTTGATGCATATAGTTTCCTTTTTTTATTTGCAATAAGGGGACTAAAAAGAAAAAGCTCCATTTTCATATAGTGAATTGTTTGTTTTGCATAGGAACAAGTTAGGAAAACTGCATATTACTTTGTGCTTTTTGTTGTTTTCTCTCAAAACTGATTGCTCTATCCCTTAGTAGCTAGGATTTTCATTGAAAAAATCTAAAATTGAAAGTTTTCTTATCATTTTAGTTTGCATTTTAGGAATTTCCATGACATTGTTAGCCATCTATAATTTTTATCCTATCCAAAGATGACCAAGTTGACAATCCCAGATTTCTAGAAACAATATTTGAAGAAACATTGTGAGTTCTAGAAATCTCACAGCCTTCATTATCCTAAGTCTATCAGTTTCTCATAAAAACTTCACTCAAAGCTTCAAAATAACCCTGCTGGTTCAAAATAAGACTCTTCCAAAGCCTCTTTCCTTTCATTTCACCTTCACAAATTATCTCTAAGAACCCTTGATTTCATTCATTTTCTCCTTCACAACAAGTTTTCTTTCTTCCCCTTAAAAAGCCCATTTTTCCTCTTACCTTATACTCCATTTCCTAAAAATTCCCCCTTAAAAACTTTTAAATCCATTTTACAAGGTTTAAACCTCCTTTTCATACTTATCAAAGCACCAAAAGAGGCTAATAACCTACTTTTCAACCTATTTTCTGACTTTTCATAAACTTAGGCCTTAAGCACTTTTCGGCTTAGGCCCTAACCCCTTTTCCTCCATGTGACTCGCCACCGCGACCGAGCGCTAAGCCCATCGGTGATCGGACATCGCACTTTCCAAGTTCTTGCTTCCATTTTCCTTTTACTTTCGATGGCCGATCCCCGATGAGATCTGGACTATCCATTCCCTAATATCCAACGGCCATCGCCCTCCACGCTCTGCTCTATCGGCCATGGCATCGACCATTGCATCGCACCATCGCATCGTGCATCACATCGCTCCATCGTAGCAATGCATCGCCCCTCGGCGATGCGAAACCCCGATCACATCCGGACCGTTCATTCTCTCCTAGATCGGACAGTCAGTACTCTCCTCCATCTATCGCACTTTGTTTTCCCATCGGCCATTGCACTTCGTAATTTCCGATTTCCTCATTCTCAGGACCTTTTCTCCACCGATTTCCATCCTCCGCTAACAAAATATCCACCATTGATCTGTCCAAGATTGGATGGCGCAGGTTCACTGCGGGGGCACCCGTCCAAGGTAGCCCATACTCCCCAATCCCCCCACAGTTAAATCTCCACCGTTGATCGTTTTCCGATCCAACGGCCAGCATTCTCCCATTCACTACGGAGGCACTCGCTGACGAGATCCTTTCATACCCCCCGGTCCCCCCGTAGTTGATCTCAGCCATCGATCTTCTCCAGATCCAACGGTCATCATTGCATCGCCCGTTTAATCCCACCCTCGATCATTTCCTCCTATTCACTTTCTTCCGAATGATCTCAACTACTGATCTCGTTTAATCCAACGGCTAACGCTCTATCGCTTCATTGCTTTTCGTCTGTCCCCTCGCCCATATGCTATATATTGCATGGCCCCAATTCATTCATAGTCATCCATTTCCCCAATCCAACGACTCCCATTGACCCTCACATTTTAACTCCACCCAACCAATTTTCACCTCGCGCATTGAAATTTTTGCTACGCGACAAAACTGCTGACGTCATTTCACTGGGTCCCACCTTTCTTCTTCCCATCCTTTCTCCCTTTGCATTTGATCTCAGTCGTCGATATCCCAGATCAGACAGTCTAAAACTATTTTCGCACCCGGTCCACCAAAATGATTTAACGCTCCATATCAATGTGAAATGGGTAGTTTTTGGATGATATGTGTCATCTTCTTAATCGTATCGCGTCCATTGCACCTATTACTGCTTACCACCTTTATCACGTGTGAATACCATTGGTGGTATTCCCAAAACTTCTTATCATTAATTCTTCACCCATGCTTTCTTTCAAATCCCGTTTCTTCACCCTTCTGCCATGGAACACCCCCCTTGATGCATTTTCTTCCTTCCGCACTACCCTTTCGCCCTTTGCCAAACCCTCTGAAGCAGTTATAACCCCATTCATAGGTTTTTATAATATTTTAATGGTTTTTTGCAGGTTTAATGGCAGATAAGTTATGAAATTTGTCCCACATTCCAATAAAGGAACATGGCCGAGGATAACGATCCTCTGTGGCCGAATTCAATATTAAAAGGGACATAAAGGGTAAAAAATTTCAACTTTTCACCAGTGCATCATGAACATTGGTTGAAGTATTAAAAACCCCTCCACCATAGAAAGCCACCTGTACACTAGCAAAACGGAAGAAACAATGAAGATTAGTGAAGAATATCGGAGAAATTAAAGTTCAAAGGTTAAGTAAAAGCATGAAAGATTAAAAGACTTAAACCATTGCAGATTATAGATAAAGACAACATGATAAGTTATGAAGGCTAAAATCATATGTGGCCTTAAATACAGTTTAGCGATGAAATGAAGGAAAACTAGGCTAAAAGGCCTTGAATACATCAACAGGAGGCAGTTATTTCTCCAAAAGATCTAGTTGCCACCTATAGCCTACCTTCTGTCTCAAAGGGAAAATTGATAGTTATTACACTAAAGAAGATATTTTAATCTGTCAAGACAGTTATTGTAAAGATAAGATTAAGCCTTGAAATTCAATCTTTTCTCCTATCTTTCTATCAGAAGTTAAGACAGAGTTATTGAAACAGAGAAGTAGTTGCACCTATTTCTGCCTTATGCCTTGAATGGTTTTCAAGGCTAGAAATGCATTTACTCTGTAATTAATAACATTTTGAACCCTAGATCCCTTCCACCTCCCCATTTGCAGCATAAATACTGCATTGGAACTCATTGTAAAGTTGGCATTTGATGACTCTTTTGAAGTAATACATAGCTCTACTGAAGTTGAAAAGAAATTGATGTTCTGGAACCTGTGGATGTTTTAACTTGTTTGTTGATGGAGAAAGCTCTATCATTGGATCCCTGAGCTTGGATTTTGGTGAAGTACTCTAAATCTGTTATTGTTATTTCCTGTTTCATTATGCTTCATCATTTCTTACTACAGTAGAGTAAAAAGTTTAGGCTAAGAAATGTCTCCTAGAAGCACCTTAGACCTGTTTACTATTCAGTGCTTTATGTTTTCCTCTGCTGAGGGATTTTAGAGAATTATTAATTGCTCTCTAGAACCCTTATGCTTGTTTACTTCTTAAATAGTTCAATACAATTGGTCTCAATAATGATTTATGGTTTTCCCTGCTTACTTGCTACTACTTAAAAATTTTCTCTGAAGTCTCCCTTCAAAGTACCATTGTCCAAAGTCTACCAAAGAGGTTTGTTTTGATCATACCCTTTGTACTTGCTCAAATAATTGTTTTGAAGGTCTTTATAGCTGCAATAAAAGATGTGCAGGAGTTCCCTCTTCTATGAATGCATTTATTTGTGAATCTTAAATGCTTTTTTATCCTTGCAAGTGAAATATTTGGATGAAATAGAGCGTTCCTCGACTCCTAGATTTTATTTGAAAAGTTTGTCTTGGAATTAGTATTTGCTAAAATGTGATTTCTAGAATTTATGGTTAGCCCTATCTATGGAATACCTCTTCATGTTCAGATAATGTTGTAAGTCTTTTTGATGTGAAGTACATATAATTAAGGATTCTTAATTGCCCTTAGTTGTACATTTCATTCTAAACCTTTAATGTCCATTTCATTTCACCTGAAATACATTATAGATCCAATAGCCAAGTTAGATTTTCCCTTTCGTATCCCTGATTCATCAACAAAATTGTTACCATTTCCACTTGACTCCATTGCCCAATGACTTAGAGATTTCCCTTTTCTATCTATGTTGCCTAGATGATCATGTCTAACCAAACAATAAAACAAAATCATGCTTAATAACTAGCCTAAAATCAACCTTTTACAAGAAAACAAGTCATATCTTCGCGAATAATTATGAGATCCCTCTCTGAGACTAGGAAGGCTAGGTCCTAGAGCTCTAAAGATTGGTTCTGATGTTGCCTTGTCATTTGGTTTTCCAATCGGCCAAATCACAGGACCCCAACACACATCATCATGGTGAATCTCAAAAGGAAAATTTATTAACAAGATCAACTTAAAATTTACATGAATTTACCTAAAAATGCATTGGAACCATAACGATAACATTTAGACAGTCTAGGCTAAAGGTGTCCTCACGCCATTAAACATAACAACTGTCATTAATTTTCTGCGATACATTCAAAGTGTGATACCTCACTCCATGTACGTAAGTATATCAAAGCTTTTCCACATACCTTCGGGTATATCTGGTGGTCTTCTAGTACGAAAAGTATAAGGGGGTTCTCTCACTGTGCAGTTTCACATTAGACACCGTTAATACTGACTTGGGCCTCCACGTACCTTCGGGTATATTTGGGAGGAAAAATTTAGGTTTCTATCCCTCCATAGTGAACCAATTCGGCCACCTTGTAAATCGTGATACACCAAACACAACATTCTCGGAGATTGCCTGCCCGTACTTCTTGGTTCGCCAGGAGGTATTTTGCAGTTCACAGTTTCTTAGTAAAGCTTTTGCCTAGAATTACCCTTTTATTTTCTTTATTTTTTTTTGGTCAGAAAATTAATCAATCATCATGGAAGAAAAACATCCCTTTCCCCATCGTTCGCATAAAATAGCACTGAAACCACCTTTACCATCAGAAGCCAATTCTGGTCTACAAAGGTGACATCGCTCTACTAAAGATAGTACTATTAGTACCTCTGGCGCGACATCATCCTCACATATACTAGAGTCAAGACAATTTGTTTCTAAAAATCCTGGTTCATCTACTATTGTCGAGACGTATTCCTCACAACTACACATGGTCACGATCAAGCTAATCAGTGAGAGCATACCTCCCAAACCCGACGTTGTTCAACTGGAAGTCGATACGGCTCGTATCCCTTTTTTGACAGAACATATGCATCACGAAGTAGAACTACCAGAATTTTCTCCTATATCGGTCGCCCCACAATCTATTGTATCCATTGAGTCTCCCATATCGTGTAGTCAACCTCCTGAAATATATTTTAGGCCTGACGGTGAAATCCTTCCACCTGATTTAATTTCAACTGAAGAAATACCACAAGACGAAACACCTTTTAACTCCAACTCATTTTGGGGAAGAGATTTACCTATACGAGTCTTTTACTCAATCACTTTTCTCTCCTTTTGTTGATCCTGTGTCTATTAGATTTCCCGTAGATCCAATAGGGTATACATTTGGTCGAAAAACCATGCATGAGCCAAAATCATCGGCTAGAAAATCTGTTCCAATTGCGACAGTGCCTGCTCTCGCTACTCCATCGATGTTCATAACTTCACTAGAGTCACATTTATATGGTGGCCCTTCCGTCCCACTTGGTTACCAATATTTATCTAGAACCTTCTCTAGTACATCCTCAAACCCATGGACTTCACCAATGTTGTCATCTGGTATTCTAACTGGTAAATCTATAGTGAGTACTGAATGGCTTGATCCTTTGTACACATCATCAGGGCAGTATCAAGCTAGTCCATCTGGGTATATTCCATCTAGTACAATTTCAATTGGACTCCCTGCATTTGGAGAAAAATATTTTCCATATTATTATACTCCTCATGCTTGGGGAAACCTATGGTGACCCACTTCGACAGTACTCCATCATTATTTGGTCATCCTAATGTCAGAATGAATGTTTGTCAATGGTAGCCCAGTTTTCCTATCCAACTAGAAATGGTTGTACACTCCTATCAACTAGTTCAACCTATTGCACCGAAATCAACTCCTCTTGTTAATACATTTTTACCCATGTTACAAACTCAGACTTTTGTACCTCAACTGTCTCAGGTGGGGCCTTCAACCCAATACCCTCAAGTACTGGGCCCTCAAACTCCAAATCCTTCGGCTGGCTTACAACAACCACCTATATCCAGAATCATTTATTCACAAGATGGATTTCCATACTATGGGATTTCACAACCACAACCTGGTTATACCTATCCTCAACTGAATCCAAGCTATCCTAGCTTGGGTTTTAATACTGGTGCACAGACCCCTTGGCAGAAACAAGTGAAAATGCCACAACCGTCATTTTAACAAGTAACATATCTAGGTTTTGGTCAACATAATCGTCAAGCATTTTCCTACCAAAGAAACCCCTATCTGGGTTACCAGAAATATATTCCTTATGCTGCTGCATAGAGGCATGGTGCCCAAGAAACTCCATCATACCCTGGTTATTCTCAACCCGACCTTAATCGACAGATTCCCTTTGTTACAACTTTAGAGTTACTAGATTTAAACCGGCCCACCAATGATCCAATCAAATATGCTCCTTGGTGGCCAGCGATACCTCATAAATTACCCTCGGATATTCCTAAGTTCAATGGAAACCTTGGGGAAGACCCACCGACTCATGTTATGACTTATCATTTGTGGTGTTTATTGTACCTTAAGAAAAAATCCCTTAGCTGTGATAAGGAATCAGTGTTGAAGACATTTTATCATCATGTCACAAATTTTATGTCTCTGTTTTATTAACCCTCAAGTATTTATGATCACACCCTTGAATATCAAATATTATCAATGCTTTGCAATGCTACCATCTCTTAATGTTGAACAAAATGAATGGAAGGAAATGTAAGGAGAAGCCCAAACTCATATGCTGCTTTATATAGAAAATATCATTCCAAACATCGAAAGAAACGTGTGAATGAAATAGTTAAAACAAAGGAGCACTAATTAAGGTTTTTAACTCTTATACAAAAAAGTAAGAAGAGACCTGCTACTCATAACTTTGTTTTATTCTTAGAAATAAATACATAATTAAAATTGGAATACATTTCAACATAAAAAAATTACCAGAAACTTGCTTACTCATTCATTAATCTTTGAATCTTTGAGTACAAAAATATTTGTCCAGGAGGTCCAAAACTGAGAACCTTCCTTCTTCTTGGAAATTACATTAAATGCAATAAAAATCAGTTTGGAACTGTTGTAACCAATTCTAACTACAAAAACTACTTCAGGACTTCGGAGGATGTCTATCACATGCCTTGAAAATGTCCTTTTACAATTACATTAACTTTAGAAAATAACATAAATTAAATATCCTAATCTATAGGAATCGTTGATGAAGTGGCTCCTTTTCCTTGATTAACTGATTTATCATTCTTTGTTGCTGATCCCTTTGGCGAGTCAATTGTCCAAGATCTGCACTTTTTCCATATTTCTAACCTCATCTTGGATGAATGTGTCAGATTGTGATACTCCAATCTGAATGCAGTAATTTGGTCATAAGATGGAATTTCAGAGAAAAGATTTTTTACCATCCACAGGAGTTGAAAATTTCTTTGCAAGAAGTTGACCATTGTCTCTCCTTGAAGTACCTAAGTCTTCTCATGCCTATTTTCAATCTTGCTTTTTCTCATCACCAATAAATTCTCATAAGAGCTCCATGGCAGAAGATTCCCCTCAACTCCCCAACATGATGGTAGGCCTACCCTTGTCATTTTATCAAAATATTTATCAAATTCACTTACTACTTCTTTGATTTCCATTAATTTCTTTTCTGCATCCTTTCTGAGATCATTCTTGATAATCATTTTATTAATTTCCACTGCATACAACATTCTATCCTACATATAATTCTCTTCTAATTCCTGATCCGATTTGGAAATGATGTAATCAATAAATTTTGTATCTCAAATTTCTTTGTTGATCCCTTTCTGTTTCTCAGACATAATCGGTTCTTCACACTCCACAATAAGGCTTTTTTCTTTCGCAATAATCATCAGGAAGCACCAATTGGACTCCATTTCTGAGATGATATTAGTCCAAATGATATCCTTGGATTTTATTAATGACACATTACCTTTCATTCTTTCTTTGAGATTCTTGATCTCAGCTTCAGCATTTCTGAAATTCATTTTGTACTTATCCGCTTCGTTCTCCAAGACCTTCATCAATTTTGTAGTAGTCTCCAAATTTGTTTTGGCCCTTTTTCTGTCTCTTTCAGCCATCTGCAACTCAGTGTTTAATTTTAATAATTTGTGCTTGAGGATCTACATCACCTATAGGAAAAAAATGGTACAGTTATGATTATCAATGTGATTTTGTAAAGAAATTGTAGTCTACTTCACTTTGGAAAGTTCTTCATCCTTCTGAATAAGTTGCTGCAACAACTTCTCTTTTTCCTTCTCTACCTCTACAACCTCTACAGTGATTGAGTGTTCACCAGTAGGTAACTTCAATTTCTTCCTTAATGTAGATATCTCTACTTTAGCACTTTGCAAGAATTTCTGCACAACCGTCTTGTCACCAGGGTCTACACAAATCTTAACAATAATCTTCTTCAACTCTTCATTTTGGAGTGTTAAGGCTCTTGAATTGGCCTTTTCCAGCTTCAATTTCTTGATAACTTTCCATAACATGTTTTCAGCTTTAATTTCCATTACATTTGTCTTTGTGAGATCATTAACAATCAATTTCCCAGTCTGCATATGCAAATTCATCTTGTCCATTAGTGGAATCTTTTTAACATCCATAGTCACATTTACAGTATTAAAACTATTTTGAGGACCCAATTGACATTCTTGTGGGATGTCAAAAAGTAATCCTGAATTGATATTTTTCAAGATCCATTACAGTCAATAGCCTCGAATGATCGGTAGTAACCTGATGCTCTTCTTGGGCCTTCATGATGACCTTCACTCTCTGATTTCTCTCTTCAATTTGAGAAAACACCTGTTTGATTAAGGGTACCTTTTCATGATAGGATTCATGACCTCCAGGGGAAGAGGGAGCATTCTTCTCTCCACCCAAATGCAAGGAAAAACCAACTGAATTAGAATAATGATCCTTAGCAAATTTTCTCCTTTTCTCACGTCTTGGTGCCTCATCATCCAAGTCAATAACAACTTCTTTACCTCTTTTGTTTGTTTTCTCAGTTATAACAGGAGTTTGAATGCTTGTATTTACTAAACTTATTTCACCTTTGTTTGCCATATTTTCTTGCTCAGATCTACTTTCATGAATGAAAGTTGAATATCCATTCTCAATTCTTCTCTATGAAAATATACAATGGGGATCATAAGCCAATTTCTCTCCTAGTATCATATGTGTTTCCTCCAATAATTTTGTTACTTCCTCAAACACCTGCCTCGTATTAACTATGAAAGGTCCCACACTCATAGGCAACTTATACATATGACCCTTATTCATAGGAACTAAGTGCACATGATCAACATTCAGGCTTTGTCTGATAAATTCTAAGGCGAAAAGCCTCATTGGTACAAACGTTAGGAGCCTATAAGGTTCAACATTTTCTCCATACAACCTTATTTCTAAATATTATTCAAATACAAACTAGTTCCCAAATTTACAGCTAGTTCCTAAATGTAGAAACTCCTGGGCTTTGGGTAAAAAACAAAGGTGATGAACTCCATTTAATATTTTATATGCAATGGGCATATACTGACTAGAAAAATCAAATAACCCCTCTTCATTTTGTTCCCTTCTGATTATATCTGTCTAGAATACAAATGACTATATTTTGTTGTTTACGTCCATTATATTTAGACCTAACTACATGAATTCTTCAAAAATTTTGTATAAAAATAAGTAGACAATCAGTGAGGGAAATTTAAAAGAACCTGTCAGTGAAAGACTCATCAATTGCGAGTTGACTGCTTCTTGCCAAATGGATGGAATATCCAGGACCATGCCTAGCTTCATCATCATGGTGAACATTCCTAGGACTGACCTATCCACTATAACGTCATCTTATTTGCCCAATATTTTAGCAATGCTGCTTAATACAGGTCGAGTGTCTTCATTGAAAACTCCCATATTAAATTCGACACATTCTGGCTGAAAATGCTTCATATTGGGCTTCAAATAGAACATAAAATGGTTGAATTCTTCTCCTGCAAGGCTCTCATAGTAAGTAACCAATGAATCTTTTTAAAATTAAACTAATGATTTAGCTTCAGGAAAACACAAGGCTTGGCGGATTAATTTGGTAGACACTTGCAGAACATTTTCCCCTTGGGAACTCATCACGAAACATTTTTTGTGATATAATTCAGAAACAAACCAATATATAAACTCAGGGAATAAATGTGTCTTCGGGATGCATGCAGAGAGGACACTGAAATTTTTCATGGCGGAATAGATAGGGGAATTATCATTATTCAATACAACTTATTGGTAAAATGGACGATGAATTACTGAAGACGCAGTGTCATGAATGTCCCTCTCATTATCCATGAGAGGAATGTGACTCGATGAACCAGGCAAAGAAGACTTTTTAGCCATTACTAGAAAAGGTGTTGAAGGAATACTCTTGTAGGGTGGCTAAAACAGAAAGGTGACGGAAGGAAGAAATAGGTCAATACGTGATAAACTGAAAAATATTTTGAAAAATGAAACGGAAAATACCCCTAAATAGGAGGCACGGTTTTTTGGTTAAATGCCCATGCAACGTGTCACCTAACTTTTGGATTGATTTGACATGGGCAACAGCTATTATCCATTCAACATATGACATCATTGTGGGGGGTATCAAGGTACGGCTTGAAAACTCCAGCTTGTGCCCCCGCAGTCGCTATCCAGCATTGATCTTCATCACCTCCGTAGTCAACCTAGTGAACTACAGGGGCACCCCTTTCCGTTAACTGCCGTGTTGTTAGTGCCCGCGGGTTGGGCCATCTGGTTCAAGCTTTGAATATCAGCACTCTCCGCCGATTGAATTGATCGGCTTTTAACCTTTTGATACAAACCCACTTGTACAAAGTTTAAAATAGTTAAAATTTAATACATCAAACTAATTTTTTTTTTATTTTTATGCCAAATTATAAATTTATACTACTTTTAACATATTTTCTTTTCTTTCAATTTCAGATTTTTTTGTACTTTTGATATAAAATAAAAAGGATATGCAGATGATCCACAACAGTGTTCATATAACTCCTTAAATGATGACTCTGTTCCACTACGTCTTTTCCGGCGTACACTCACTGGTCTAGCAGCACAATGGTACATTGAGTTACCAAGAGCTTCTTTTGATAACTTCACTACCGTAGCTACTATATTTTTGCCCCACCTCTATTTACCCATACGATATGAAACTGGAATGAAACTCTTCACTAATTTTAAACACACTAATGCTGCTCAGATTTTTTATCATGTTCATGAGTGGCGTCGTCATCGTAGAATGGTTAAGACATTTGTTCCTAATCAGATCCTTGCTGAGTGGTTATTAAGTCTGTGTTACCATCTATAACTAAGGATGTGGCTAAGGGTGGTGTCATCACTGAAGAGAAGGTCATTTCTTGTGGTCAATATTTAGACTTGATTTACACTAAGTCTCCCATGCTGTATGAGAAAATTCCTAACGCACCACGATATAATTTTAATGTTCCTTCTCCACCTAAGGACTCTCATGCCAGAGACGGTATGATTGGTACTACAAGCACACATCAATTTACTACATCTGATCCTGCACCTTCTTCCGAAATCCATGTCATGTCATATGACAAGGGCAAACATGACAAACAACCCAGAAGTAAGAAAAATGGGAAATCAAAGAAAAAGAAAACTTCTACCCCACATGAAAGATCATCTGATCAATCAACTAGAAAAGAGAAACCTCATTGCCCTTGCATAATCTGTAATGAGGAACACTTTGTTCGGGACTATCCTCACCACACCAAAGTATCAAAAATGGTTAAGACCTCGCATGCACCAGGTGTGTTGATAGATCCATTTCTGAATCTGGACAAAAAATTGGTTACTACAGATAGAGCTTCTAGTTCCCAAGTGCTTATGTTGTCTGTCACGAAGCCATCAACTAATGTTTTCATGTCAACAAGTAATAAATATTATGGTAGTCAGGCTACTGATCAGCCTACTACCTCGACCAAGAATTCGTCTACGAAATCGATACCGCCCACTGCTATTCCTGAATTGACAATAAAGGCACTAAAGAGAGTCATTCATAAGTCGACATTTAATCCTCGAGCCATAGTTTCTCAAAATTATAATATAGATGAATATTTGGCTCAATCCCCTTAAGCTATGTTAGTGCTTGAGGTGCTACAAAATTGTCCCTCCCAGAAGCAGGCTTTGTTGTCGGTAATTAGTGGAATTGATCCAACTGATTCCAATCTCGTAGTCTTTAATCATACAAGATATGTTCCGCAATTGGAAACATAATTGGCATTCCTTCTCCAATTAAATATTCTCAATCACCTTGTTCATCTTACTATTATTGATGAGGGAGAAACTACGTGTATTGTGCCTCTAAACTGCTGGAAGTCACTTGGCTTGCCATGCCTATCTCAATTGCAAACGATGTTGAAAGGTTTCAACGGATGTACATATAAGCCTTGCGGTATTATTAATAACCTACATGATGAACTAGGGAGAAAAAAAATGAATGTTGAAGTTGAGGTCATTGACGCACCCATTCACTAAAATATTTTACCTAAAAGGCCATGGGTATATGCTATAACTGCGATCATTTCTACATATTTCAGAATGATCACCTTTCCACATAAAGGTGTTATCATAGTCATCAATCAGCTATCCTTCTTTGCCTCTAGTTCCCGGGTAATTGGAAGTGTTTTGTTAGTTCACACCATGGAAAATTTTAGGGGCTAATATTCGTAGGTGGGCTAATTTTCCATGTTTTTTCCAGAAAACGTATTCGCCAATTTCCATTTTAAAAAATAATGATTTGCCCAAATTTTACAATATAAAATTATTTTATGTTAAAAATCGCCAACATTATATAGATAGTATATATAAATCATTATAAATTTTAATAATTTGATAAATACATCAATAAAAATTTTAAACTTTACATATTAGGGACTAGTGAGATTCGCCAATTTTTTAAACTTAAAGATTATTTTCTATCCTTAAAATTTTCCCTGGTTCACGCACCCCAACTTGCACTTTAGAACATTGGTGTAGGACTCTTAAAGGATTCCACTCTCATGGGAACCTTTGCATTACCGTCGCCTGACATCGGCAGAAATTGCAAGCATAGAGACCTACTAAATGATATATTTCACTCCATCCAGATTAAGGGATATTGCGGGTGACTCTGAAGTTATTACATTCAACGGGTTTTTGCCGCCCAACCCAATTGAGTTGGCATAGCAATAAATCTATATGGCTTGGGTGGCAATTCTGAAATCATCGTCATTGTTCATTTGGGTTGATCGTTCATTAGATTTTGGTACTCCATCTGATCCTTTTTGCTCAACTTTCTCGACAGATGAGAATATTCTGGAAACCATGATGTCGGAATGGGAACCATCGGAAGATCATCATCATCGTTCCCATATTCAAGATTATGAAGAAGATAATCATAGTGAACTATATCACCCATTTTTCAAAACATTATTTTCAAATTCTTTTCCTATTAATGCAATTGATTCCGAGCGAAATTTATCAAATATAGAAGAAACCATTTCTATCGATATTTCGACCAAACCCGACATTTTAAAAAACATTCATGTCAGCGTGTCTTGTTCTCCTTCAAAACTCGAAACATATGGCTCTCTCTTTTGTGAATTTCATGATGTATTTTCTTGGTCTTACGAGGAAATAGCAGGCATAGATACTAGTATCGTTGAACACACTATTAAAATGTACCGTGATGTCAAACCGATATTTCAATGCCTTCTTCTTGTTCATCCTTAGAAGGTTGCTACCATTAAAACAAAAGTTGAAAAACTTTTGCGTGTTGGTTTCATTTACCATATTCTAACTCAGTGTGTTTCCGAAATCGTTCCTGTTATGAAAAAACAAGGAACCATCAGAGTGTGTGTCAATTATTGGGATGTCAATCTTGCTTGTCCAAAAGACAACTATCCTACTCCCTTTATCAACCAGATTATTAACGATTGTGCTGGATGTGAAATATTTTCATTCATGGATGGATTTTCTAGCTACAATAAAATCAATATCTTCCCAGAGGACCAATATAAAACAACATTCATCTATCCCTAGGGCACATTCACTTATTGGAAACTCCCATTTGGTTTAAAGAACGCTGGGGAAAATTTTCGTAGATCAATGGATTATGCTTTCAATGACATTAAGCAGATTGTTCAACCCTATCTAGATGATTTACCCATGCATTCAAGAAACCGGACTAATCACTCGATGCATTTGGGATCTATCTTTTTACGTTGTCGACACTACAAAATATGTCTCAATCAACATAAATGTGTGTTTTTTGTTGGTTTTGCTCGTTTGCTAGGATTCATTGTCTCAAAAGAAGGAATTCGAATAGACCCATTAAAGGTCCAGGCCATTCTTGATTTTCCTGTGCCATTAAATTTCCTTCAGATACAGAAAATTCATGGAAAGGATAAATTCCTAAGGAGGTTCATATCCAGCTATGCCGAAATGGCTAAAGGATTTACTCAGATCTTAAAAAAAGGTATTCCCTTCGATTGGGACCAAGTTGTGCAAGCTTCTTTTGATTTTTTCAATGATACTCTTGTCTGGACGTCATTAATGTATCCCCCCAATTACTAGAGTGATTATTTCTTATATATCGCCACGACTAATACGACCATTGCTATGGTATTGGTCCAGGAAGAAAATGGGATATAACATACGATATATTATTTGAGTCGTAATCTCAATGATACGGAAGTGAACTATTCATACATAGAAAAGCTGGCCTTGGTGGCTGTTCAAGCTGTCCAAAGATTTTGCCAGTATATCCTCTTCCAGAAGACCAATGTCATTTTGGATTTCAACCCCATGACTTATATATTATCACATCAATTTTTGGGGGTAAAGTATTCAAAAAGGACTGTCATTTTGCAAGAATTTGGTTTGGAATTCATCAAATCCAAGTCAAGGAAGTCTTTAGTTTTGGCTAAGCTTCTGTGTGACCCTCCCTCTAATAGTACTGCTACTACGTCAGAACCATATATTCCTGATGACTCTCTATTTTTGATTGGATCATATGATCCTTGGTATGGTTATTTTATCATTTATCTCAATACCCATAATTTTTAGCCTAATACACCTTTCTCTGACCTGTGACGTATCCAATACCAAGAAAAATATTATTTGATCGCTGGAGATACACTTTATCATCGTGGTGTCGATACAATTTTAATAAGGTGCCTCACTCATGAGGAGGATGAAAATGCTTTAAATGACTGTCATGTTGGGGCTTGTGGTGGAAATTTGTCAGGATATGCTGCCTCGCAGAAGATACTCCACGACAATTATTTTTGGCCTACCATATTTTGCGACTGCATCCTCGCGGTCAGAAGTTGTCATGCGTGCCATATATTTTATCGTAAAACCCACAAACCGCCAGCGCTCATTCATCTTGTTGTCTCTGTGGGACCATTTTCAAAATGGGACATTGACTTCATGACCTATAACGCTAGTTCGTCTGGGGGCATGATTATATTATTGTCATAGTAGAATAGTTTACCAAATGGACCATAGCAATGCCTACATTCAACAACACAGGACAAACAACTGCATTGTTTTTCTTTAATCATGTCATTGCACGGTTTGGGGTCCAACAGGCTATAGATACAAATCATGGTTCACATTTTTACAACCATATGATGAATGAATTGACTACCAAATTAGGACTGTCACATGATATTTCTACTCCTTATTATCCACAATCAAATGGAAAAGTTGATGCTATTAAAAATATTATTAAGCGAATGCTTCAAAGAATGATAGGAGTTCATAAATGAAATTGGAATTTAATCCTTTATTTGGCCTTGTGGGCATACCAAACCTTGCTCAGAAACACAACCAAATTTACCCCACTTCAATTGGTGTATGGTCTGGAAGTTATCTTGCCAATCCAATGTGAAATACCGTCGTTAAAACTCATAATTGACTTGTTACCTGACACCCCACCTGAAGAAGTGCATCTTTTTAACCTCATCCATCTTGATGAAACAGGTCGTGAAGCCCAATTGGCCAACGAAGTGGAAAAGGGACATGTAGAGGTGCAATACAACAAGCATGTCCAACCTCGCATTTTCTCAAAGGGTGACCCGGTCCTTCTTTATGATCAGGAAGCTGATATAATAGGTACATATAAATTTGAGCCATTATGGTATGGCCCCTATATTTTCAAAAGAGTTCTTGCTAAGGGTGCCTATGATTTGGTAGATTACGATGGAATTATGTTGGCGTAGCCTCAAAATGGGTTATATCTGAAACGTTACTATGCTTAATCATGAGAGTAGTAATTTTTGTATTATATTGTATATATGTTGTTGATTTGAATTTAATGTCTTAATTTGTTTTTTAGAGTTTTCTTGACGTTAGTAATTCACTTTAAATTTCATCGCAAATGTATGAATATTTGGAACCATTTGTTTGGTACGCTAATGGTGCTAGTCGTAGTACGCAAAATCTATCCTCTCTAGCATGGGCCATTTTCGCTCTAAACGACGATTTAGTGAGTTTTCAAGGGATTTTTATCGGTTGATATAAAAACAATATTGCTAAGTATAGTGCATTGAACGAACTTCTCTCTAATTCCATTCCATTCACAACTTTTGGTATTACAACTTACTAGTGTTTATACTATTAGAAATCCAACACACATCATATATTCCTAAGAGTTCAGCTTTTAGAAAGACATTTTGATTTCATTCAATATCAACACATTTCCAGACATTTGAACACATTAACTAATTCTTTATCGAATTATGTTATAAATAGAAATTTGCAGCACATGTAAAGATACATTTAAATAGTCAAATAGGATTGCACAATAAACATAGGAAAACACTGAAATAAAATAGATAGATAGTTATAGGTTTTTATAAAATTTGTGCCCAAGACACACTAGTCATATGACCTCAAAATATATGCAACATGTCAAAATTAAACTAGTGGTGCTCATGCTAACATGCTACTGATCTAGCTATTCTATGCAGTAACCGCATCCAGCAGTTAAGAATGCCAATAGTGTGGCGTTGCAGTCGCATGGGTAACTTTTCATTCCAGTAATATGGAATCTTAAAGGTCAACCCCTGTATGTGATGTTGAAGCTCAACAAGAGTCTTAGCCATATCTAAATCCTGAAGGACTGCTCTCCTGACATCCCTCTCTGTTGGGTCATCTGCTCCATGCTCTAACTCTCCCGCTGGTTGAACTTGACCCACATCTGCATTACATTAAAACTTTATTTTAGCCTGAGGAAAACATTAAAATACAAAAACATGTATAAATCTTAGAAAAATCAAAAAACATGGTCAAAACATTTTTTCCAATTGCACCCACTCAGCTCCTTAGAAGTCGATGACTGCATATGCATAGTCATCGATGGCGATAATTTGTCGCCTGAACCAGGCAAAGAATACAGTCGAGAACATGATGGGCGACTGGCATGCATGTCTAGCCATCATTTCTACCCATATATTCATCCTTGGATCTATAGGGTTAGATACACCTAGCGTCACATGCTGAGGCTCCATCAGTGGAATCTGCTCTAAGGAAAACGAATTTAGGATCAAACCATAGTCGAAAGTTTTCTTCCTCCCTCCCTTTTCTTTGCTCAGTTTTTTTTTCATTTAAGAGAGTACAACTTTCGCCTAGTTGAAGACTGTTGTTTCCATGCACTCTAGTTCATTCAACATATAAGATCTATTTGCTACATGTAGTGTAGCCTTACTATCAATATTTACGATCGTGAATAAGATGGTTTTGAATGGAAAATCACGAACATCATGGATGTTTATTTTCCCATCCTTGCTAGTCTCTGCCCCTGGATAGAAATATTGCAAAATGTAGTCTCTCATCGTCTCTCCTCCGAGAGCAGACGCTGAGAGAGAAATAGGCAGGCCTCTCCTCGACAATGTTGTTAGAAAATTTATATCCTTCACTTACATTGGGACCACTTTTTTCCCAACATGAAATGCCTCAATTTTCGGATCCCATGCATGAACAAGGAACTCCAATAGTTCCATCTGTTGCCTCATACATGATAGAAGGAAGTACTTTAATAACCCATAGTCTCTGAGGGCTCTTATAGTACCTAAATCATTTAGGGAAATCATATTTTGTTCTTCATGCTCTCTTTCCCTCCAAGTAATTGAAATTTTAGTCCATTGAATCCCTGAAATACAAACATAAGATTCATTAAGACCCTTTTCATGCAAAAAATTAAGTAAAATTTTTCTATAATCCAATAATAAAAAATGTGAAATGTGCCCAACGCAGTCTTAGACAAGAGACAATATGTGTAATATCCACCTAGCCTTCATTTCAGGTGCATTCCAATGCAGCTTTCGACATACAAGGGTTTGTTGCCCTCTTTTGATAATAAATTTAACCTAAGGGGAAAAAATCCCTAAGAAATTGGAATGAAATGAAACAAAAATACTACTAAAAGAAATAGGAGGTTTACGGCACCAAAGTGGATCAAACGGCAAGGAAAACCGTCCACATAATCGATCACAATGAATAGATGATGTTCGGGGGAAAAAATCGGTTCAGAGCTCCAAAATGAAAATGGTAACTTTGAAATGGTAAAAATGATTAGTAAAACTCTTTTAATTAATCATTTGATTGTTTGCAAATGATATATATTTCTGTGACTATGGTTTTATTCATTTTTTTTACCATCAAACAAGTATTTTTAATCCATTTGATGTTGTTCTGAACAGGTTTGGAACTAAAATAGAAGATTAGTCTTGGACATTTATTTCAAGAATGATTTGACCACAAAGAATACTTTTATCCTTATTTTTCAAGCTTTGATAAAAACGAAAAAGAACTTGAAGCGCACTTTTATCTCTTTTTCGAGCTTCGATAACAGCGAAAAAGGAACCCCTCAAGTCTTCTTTTAGCTCTTTTTGGACTCCGATAATTTGAAAATATTGTTGAGCACTTTTTCGACCTCGTAATATTAAATGAATTGATATCTACTCAGTATAAGTTTAACCCTTTTCCAGACTGAGATAGATTATTTACAAAAAAGGAAAACCTTAGTTGAACATGGCTAGGAGGTTCTCTCAGATATCATTTTACACTTTTTCAGATCTAACAGTACAAGGAAAATACCCTCTAACAGATATTTTTGTAGAAACCCATAGAAAAATACCCCGCACATTCGTTTATAGCAGAGGTTACTAGAAGAGGTTGGCAGACGAAGGGTTTTGCGGATGTTTTCCGCTCGGTGCGCTTATCATTAAACATCACACTAGTGCTCTTCAAATACGAAAGCATTAGTGCGCACAAAATATTGGCACACCGGACATTCTGCACTCCGTACACACCAGCCCAGTGTGTCATATTATTGTAAAGTGTCGGTGCTTCACAACTCTTCCGCACTGGTGCATTATAAAACACCATGCCAAAATCGAAATCGCCCAGTGTGGTATTAAGAAACCGCGCCGGTTCATCATAAAAAAATGTGCCAAAACACAAATCGATTGATGCATTCGTAAGAGATAGAAATGGTGCACCTATAAAACATACACACTAGAAAAGGGTTAAAAAAAAAATTACGGAAAAAAAACTGGATTTTTCATTTTTTCAGTGCTCCTGAGCTTTCAATTGCTGGTGTGCTCTACCATATAAAGCACCGGTGGGTACAAAATATTGGCACACTGGACATCATGCGCGATGTACACACCCACTTGGGGCATCCAATTACTGTAACGCACCAGTGCTTCACAACTCTTCCGTGCCGATGCATCATAAAACACCGTGCCAAAACAGAAACGTGTCAGTGCATTCTTATCCAAGAGCACCGGTGCGCCTATAAAACACATGCACCAGAATAGTGTTAAATAAAAAATATTATGGCCAAAAAACTGGTGCTTTATGACTATTCTGCACCGGTGCTTTACGAATATTCTGCTCCATTTCATCATCAAAAAATCATGCCAAAACAGAAACATCCCAGTGTGGTGTTAGGGAATCACCCCGGTGCATCATAAACAACATGCCAAATCTGACACTGCCCGGTGCAATTGTAAGTAAGCATATCGGTGCACCTATAAAACCCTATGCACGAGAACAGGGTTAAATAAAAAAAAAAAATTACGGCCAAAAAACCACATTTTTTGCTTTCCTTAGTGCTTCAGAGCTCTCAAGCACCTGTGCTATTTCCCCTTCTCTGAGCCGCCCTGACATCGATGGTACCATTGCACCCTTTGCATGCACTGCTGCTGTGCATTGGCCACCAATCTCCAGCTTGCATTTTGAAAAACGGTGGACAAATTTTCTTTTGAATACTCTATAGGCAATATGCCTTCTCGACGACGAAATGTACAGGTATTTTTCTAGTTTTTCCATAATTAAGCTTTTTAGCGGATTATAATTTGAAATAACGTTAAAAATAACTATTAAAAAAGAGAAAAAAGAAAAAAATTATCGCGTAGTGTGCTTGAGTCGTTCAACTCTGACCGGATAGTGGTGTTGCTAGTAAAATTTACAGGCTGCACTGCCACCAGTGGTAACGGTATCTGCATCGTTTCCGGGGTGGTACCGAAAGGCACCCTGCATTATTTTAAATTAAAAATAAAATAAGATGTGGTTCACTCATTTAGCTAGGTGCACCATTGACCATGGGAACAACAGTGCGGTGAGTTGACGGAATTAATTGCCTTGGTCTCTGTGAGCACACTGCATTCGGCATTCCAAAAGGGTCAATCGTGCGGTCGGGTAAAATACTGCACTGTCGACCAAGTAATTGTGAGGAAGTTGGTGCACTGACATGACTATACGCTCCAGGGCATATATTTCAGTCAACGCACCACTATTCTGACATTAGATATAGTCAACGGTTCTTGAAAAAATTTCAGCTGCACCGAGGCAGATGCGTTGTATTTCATTTGGGGCACCGCCACCGGTGCGCTACAAACACAAGCCACAATGGAACTGATGCGTGAATTTTTTTTTGGTGCACCGACTGGTCTATTTTTTTTTTAAAAATATATATATATATATATATATATTCCTAAATACATGTTTGTTTTAATAAAGAGAGAAGAGGAGGAACAACAGCAGCAACAGGTGGAACAGTATGACATAATTCGGAAGTGGGAGGCACGAGAGAGGGAGAGAGATGCATACCCTCGCCCTATTACAACAGATACCCAGGGGATCCTAAGGTAGGTAGGCCTCCTAAATTTCTATGAGGAGGCTACATCCCTAAAGGCCCATAGTGTATTTTCGAGATATCTTATCTGCAGGTGGAATGCCCACCGACAATGTTTCCAGGTTGGTCCTCACCAGTGGTACACACCCACTGAGGAGGATATTTATTTTATTACGGGACTATCGAGGAGAGGGGTGGATTTTCCCTCATCCCTAGAGGTTCCAGCTGGTTGTGTACAACGAAAATTCTAGGGATGGACATTTATCTTAATGTTTGAAAACTTGGCGAATCTTAGTAGTCCCCAATATGTAAATTCTAATTTTTTTTATGTTATTTTTGTAAAAATACTTAGTTTTATAATCATTTTATATTAGTATATATAAATTTCTAGCTATTTTTTGGGTAAAATATTTTTATACTATCAAATTTGGGAGAATAAATTTTTAAAAAAATGGAAATTGGCGAATATTTTTTTTGGAAAAAGCATGGAAAATTAGCCCACCTATGAATATTATCCCCTAAAATTTTCCATGGTTGTGTAGCAAGAATTTAGTTAATTTAATTCTAGAGGTACATTGGATCACATGTATTATCTCTTGCAGAGTTTCAGGTACCTAGAGGTCTGTTACGTATAGGTGCATTTGGTATACAGGATGTGCAGTGCCTCTCACTTATCATTTTGACCATTTCGCACAACACCAGTGACTGGGAACCCATTAGTTGCTCACTTCTATATTATGTTGATTATTTAGTATAGGAGACATGACTTGTCAGGTGATCTGCCATTTTTTTGCGTTAGTTTTGTACGGCCTTAGATAGATGTCATGCTCATGCATAAGGGAGGGTCAACTTCCCTTTTTCTTCACAGTTGTTTTGTTTATTTTTTGAGAGGTTTCCAGAGGTGAGGCCTAGTTTTGTTTGACAGCCTCGTAGGCCGATGTTGGAGGCCCGGATGCACATGTGGGGGCAGATGATGCCCAAGAGGGGAGAGACTATGTTTCGAGCCAGGATATCGCATGATGCATTGGACTTACTAGCCAATGTTGACGAGCTGCATCCCTTCATTATGGTCCCATGTCCTTATGCTGGATTAGATTGGCGAGGGTGTGCCAACATCCTCCTCATAGATGATGAGCTGCCAGATGATAGAGGTAATATTACTGTTTTATTTATATTTATATAGCATGTTCTTTAACTTGTTTTTATTAAATTTTGTAATGAAATTGTCTAATTATTGTGGTGTACTTGTATATATTTTGTAGACATTGGCTCTTTTTATGGCGATGAGATGTCAGAACCACGATCTGATCCAGGTTTGGATCCTGATGATGATGAGGACATGGTCGACGCCAAGGATCATGATCAGGATGAGGCTAGTGTAGAGATACATGCTCCTGCTGGTGCACTGGTACCGCCTTTTGCTAGGTGCAGTCGACCTGAGACTAGATATAGGATGGAGTTGGGCAACCAACTCAGTTCATTGATTATTGAGGTGGGCATCAAGCCCGCTCATTAGAGATACATACACGCAGATGATAGGCTATTACGGATGTGGAGAGGCATTTTGCGTGACATGTACAGTCTGATGCGACATGTCGTAGGAGATACGATAGCTATTAGGCGATTGAGGAGGATTGTTGCACGTTATAGGTGTAGTCAAACCGCAACACGTGATGGACAGTCTGTGAGCAACAACTCATCATCTCATGATCGTTCAGCTCGCGCTGCACCTGATGAGCATAAGGCTTCACTAGCAGCATCTAGAAGTCATCCTGGAGATGAGGCTGGACCATTAGCCATGTCTAGTCAGCAGCCTATAGCATCCATTAGTATTAGTCATGATCATGAGCAGGCTTGACCATCGACCATCGAGGCTGCACTATTGACTGAGCAGGCCTCCACCACTATTGCTTATATTGATGTTGTACTACCACCAGCTGATGCATCCATCAATACTACTCATAATCATGAGCAGGTTCAACCATCGACCATCGAGGCTGCACCATTTACTGAGGAGGCCTTACAGTTGTATATTTTTAACATTATTCAATTATATATATATATATATATATATATATATGGTCCATGTATTTTATGTTCATGTTGCAATTGTAATTAATTTACATGTTGTTGATCATCAGGATGTGCATATTGTTAGGTCATGTTAGATATGTTCATTTAATGTTTAGCTTGCAGATATATGTTTATATGTGATAGCATAAGTTATTTGACATGAGATGTATATTTGATGTTTGTGTTGTGATGATGTTAATACATAATGTTAATTTGATGTTTGAATGTGTTTTTTAGTCGAATATGATGTTCGTATGATGGTTATCATGATAGTGATGATTTTTATTAATTAATTTAATATTCAATGACCATGATATTTATTAAATACTATGTCATGATTTTAATTGAAATTTAAATTTTAATTGTACGTAAAATTGTAAAATTGTATTTGTATTTGTAATTGTAATTTTAACTGTAATTGTATATAAAAATTTTAATGTAAAATTTTAATTCTAATTGTAATATTTAATTTATTGTGAAATGATTGTAAATTTAATTGTAATTCTATATATGAAAAATTGTAAAATTCTAATTCTAATTCTAATTGTATGTAAAATTCTACAATTGCAGTTGTAATTTTAATTGTAATTGTAGGTAAAATTAAAATTGTAATTCTAATTCTAATCGTAATTGTATGTGAAATTAATGTAAAATTGTAATTGTAATTGTAATTGTAATTGTATGTAAAATATTTGTAAAATTTTAATTGTATTAATGTGAAAATTTTAATTGTATTAATATGAAATTATTTTATTAAAATATTTAAAATTGTAAATTTGCATATAATTGTAAAAAACAAATCTAGAATAATATGAATTTTTGTAACATATTAAAGTTTAGAAAATAATGCAAACAAATTCATGTACTTTAGAATTATCATTATTTTATTATGATCTTACATACAAAAAAAAAACTTTATATAGTCTGGTGCACTTATCATCATAATAGGCATCGGTGCGTCGTATTACTCAGACGCACCGGTGCTTCACAACTCTTCTGTACCGATCACGTATAAACGCAAATAAAAAAAGTGCAACTCTATTTTCTTTAAGTGAAAAAAAAGCGGCAATTTGAAAAAAGGGCAGAAAAATATTTTCGAAAATCTAATTTCATAAAATAATTCTTTAAATACTAAACAATTTTGCAGAAGACAGACCTGGAGCAAGAGAGAATGAGGGCACTGTGGAGCAGCGAAATATGTTCGAACAGAAGTATTCAGAAAATCAGAAAGCAAACCTCTGGTGATTCAAACTCTGTATCATAGAATTTCAAACCATCTCGTGATTAAATTTCATTATTGTTTCTACTTTTTATGTAGTTTTTTTACTTTTTCTACAGTTTTATCCATTTTTACCCTAAACACTTCATTTTTTTGTTTTTTCCCTTTCTTCTCCCTATTTCTGTGATTTTAGAATTAGGGTTTTTCATTTTAGATTGATAGCCAACCCACGGGACGACTTGCATAGTCGAATCCCAATCCATTTGTCCATTGTGTGAATTTTTCGAAAAATGGATTTTTCTTTATTGGTGCGCCCTGCGTACCCTAATGCACCGATGCGTTGTATTATGCAGCACACCGCGCAAGTACTGTGTAATAAAAAAATTGAAAACAAATTTTCTAAATCAATGCGACATATCTGAAATAGGGCAACGGTGCTCCATTTTACGAGGATAGCACCGTACGGCCTATTACACTATTTTTTCAGTGTGTTTATATACCCCATGCACTATACAGTCTAATATATTGTTTTTCGGTGCGTTTTTAATACCCCACGCACTGGCCACGGTGTGTACCTCATGAAAGGCACACCGATGTCTTTAGATTTATTTTGTACTTCAATTTATAAATATATTAATGAATGATATGGTACATGTTTCATATTTATAAAGAAATGTCTCACAAGAGATGCAGTAACAAAAATACTGGTAACACATTAAGAAAAGAAAAAAAGGCAAGTTCTTTGTAAATTCTTTATAAAAAATACTATTTTTGAACTAGATGTAAGTTTAAATAATATGTATTGTTTACTGTGTATCATGCAGAGCCACAAAATGATGAAGCTCAATATGATTATTTCTGATCTAGGACCAAAAGAGCATAAAAGCTTAATGGAAAAATTGCAAAAGGATGAATCAGGGGAATGAAAAAATATTATCGATCCAATATGAGTTTTTTTTAATTATCATTAATAATATACTTAAAATTATTAGATAACATGTGTCAAACAGTCTATTAATTCACATCTATTTAATGTTCTATAGGGACCAACAACTTAGAAAAGCAATGTTGTTCTATGAAAATAAAAAAATAGAACATGCAAATGAAAATGAATTTCTCCTTAGCTCATCTGGAGTGGTGCTAGAAGTTAACGAAAGGGGGAAAAAATTTTACAAAAGTTTGAGGGATCTAGTGGACAAAAATCAATTTAATGATTCCAAGAACCAAATTTTATCTAAAATACAAGAAGAGTTTCTAGAGAATTGGTCAATGAGACATGTCAGACTTTCAATAGCAAAAACGTACAAAAAAAAAAGGAATGAAAAAGTAATATTCCTTTAAATGTTTGTCTAGAATTATTTATAAATATCACTTTTGTTATATGTACTTTTCATATATCAATATAAAAATTAAATATTTTATTGTCATGTTACATTTTAAGGAAGATTATAAAAATCTCAAAATATGAACAAGCTGATATCAAAAATATTCCAGTAGGAATGTCCAAAAAGGTGTACAAGGAGATGGTCAAAGAAATGGAAAAAATTGCATCGCAAGAGGAGCCATATCAACAACAACGTGCTTCAAATGTAATATGTAGTCATTGAATTTTTCGATCATTAGGTACAATAAATAAACAATTTAGCATTGAATATTAATTTTCAAGAATTTTCTTGGAGAAAAGAAAAGAAAATGGAATCCATTCAGCACATAAAATAGGACGACAAGGAAGAAAAGGGTTGATCTCCAAGTTTGTGAGTAACTGTTACTTCCCTATAACAACTTAACTAGATTTCATTTTTTTTTTTTTTTTTTTACGTTGTTTTACAAAAATCATCATTGAATGTCTTCAAACAGGTGCTAACATACAAAGAAGAACCATCAGACGAATTGATTGAAATTGGGTTAAATATGGGTTGTGAGTATATGTTGGCATATCAGAAATTAATTATAGAATTTGTAAGCATCTATCAATCTTGTTTTACTTAGCTCCGTCTATAATTAATAGAACAAAAACATATTTTATATTGAATATATGATTTTTTATGGGGTATAAAACTTGCAGGAAACAAAGTATGGAACTCCACCAACAGATGAAATTTTGAAAGATGGCATGGTACATGGTTTTGAAAGAATGTGTATAGTTTATGAGTCAATTGTTTCTATGGTACATCATTTTTCTTTTCAATTTACATTGATGTATATTATTTAATGTTGCAATTTTCATTATTCTCACCAATGTATATACACTCATCAGTTTATTTTTATGTTTGTAGATGGAAGGTGAAGAAGAAGAAAACAATCAACGTCGTGAACAAAACATTCCTGAAAATAACCCAAGTCATCGAAGTAGCTCTAACAGTGACAGTGGTTCAAGCGAAGAATGATGATCACTATGTTTAGATATCAAAGCAAGGCATTTTATTTTTTGAAATATGTCTGTGAAATCAGACTTTTTGTTTAATGTAATGTACATAGTGTCTAAATTGAAAGACAGGGATACCAATAACTATCCCATTTTGTATGATAAATACCTTCTTATTCATATATATATATATATATATATATATATATATATATATATATATATATATATATATATATATATATATATATATAATTATAAAATATGTTTTAATTTATTCTATTCTGTTCTCCATTGTTGCTATTGTGTTCTCCATTGTCGTTCTCGAATGCACTAATAAAAATTTAATTCATATGAATGTTTTTATAAGATGTATATGTGTCAACTTTTGATGAATAATGAACTTTAAAAAACCACAATAATTATGATATGATATAAAAAATTAATCCAAACATCACATTCAAATTCATTAATAAAAATGTAATTAATATGAATATTGTTATAAGATGTGTCAACTTTTGATGAATAATGAATTTAAAACAATCATAATAATTGGACTCTCACACGTCGATGTTTCTAAAAAATAGCGACGAGCTTGTCAATCATGGCAAGAATCGAGTTTGATTCATCGCTAGACTCATTAAATTATTAAATAGTGATACATTATTCTCCCAAAGGGTTTAATTATAGATCAAGCATATGTTATCCTCCTCAAGCTTGTAAAAAAATAAAGAAGTACTAGTCGAAAAATGGCTAGGGAAAATTTGGCAAAGTGAACAGAACTTTTATGGTATTAGGTCACTCTTGAACATGAAACTTCACTCCATCATCGTGACATTTTGGGTTGGGTAATCCTCTTGATGGTTCATTCATACATATGGTTCATCATACCTTCACTTAAGTTTTGGGTCAATGCTACCAACTCATCTGAGTGCCGTCGATATGTACAAGAAAAGTCATCCAGTGAATAATTGTCCTTCTGTAATACTCATAAACCTTCATTCTCATGAAATTCATCACTGAAAATTGCTATATCAAGTCACATTTTGTCTCTGAAATACATAACTCTCGTTTCACAATAAAGATGCTTCTTGTCAACATCGAACCATCGTCTAGGAAGTTTATTTAGAAAAATCATCTGCCAGTACCATGAGGATTGTTACGGCATCGACAAGATCCACGCTTCCAGACCTTTGACTGAAAGATTTTGTTTGGTGTTTGACATTGAATCATCTATTCATGCCTTACAAAACGTACTACAGTACCTTAAAAGCCATTAACATCAATGGTGGTTTTCTCGCATTTGTTAAAATCTCACATCATTCGCTGGTAATCAAATGATGTCTTACCATGTTGGACTACAAATCATATATTCACATGGCTAGACATGTACTTGAACGATCGAGTGAACGAGATAAGAAGACCTAAGATCTAGTTTCATCCATCCAGACTGCGATTTTAGGACTGTTGTACACATTATTTGTACGGTGACTTTACATACATATCGTCATCCGAACATGGGCCTATATCGGTAGGCATGTATGTATTGGCCAATATTCCAATTTAGAAAACCTTATGCACTATCTGCATGTTATTACAGAGTTTATGTGATGAGCATGGGAATTCCTCCCTTAGAAATTCATGATCAAGAAGAAAATATCATGATGTAATGTATTGTAAGATTGATGCGGGCCGCCACTCCGCTTTAGTTCCAACCCATCATGTCATAAAGAATTCATTCAAAAATTATTTTTATTATTCTGACTTCATGCTTTAGGGGGCATGTGTTAGAGGTCAATTTGGGCATCATCCCCTATGACCTAGTCAAACTAGTCATCATCCCTAGGATCAATGAAATAGGGTCTATCATCCCCTATCATTTTAGTTTCTATATGCCCCTTGAAAAGAAAAAGTCATTTTTTACTTCTTTTGTGAGATTTCCAAGGTTTGAAGTATATCTTATATCACTTATGAGCTCACCAATGCTGCCTCTCAAGGGACTAACTGCGTTGCATGTACAACTTGCTCCATTCAAGGATGCACTGCAATGCACTTCCCTACATTCAAGAGTGTGTTGGTCAAATGGGAGAAAAATTCTCATTAATGTAGAATCTCCACATGGATAGTGCCTTCTAGAAGAGTCCATATGTGTCAAACTTCGAATTCAAGTGTCCATATAACACCTTTGAACTTGGAACACATGTCATTCCTATTATTATAAAGTCATTGATTGAGAAAATAGCTTCATTTTCCCTATAAATTGTGCACAGATCCTAGTGCTAGGAAAGGAAGAATTTTGGTAAAGAAATGTTGTTGGATTCTCAATTGAGAGAATGAAAGGAATGATATGTTGCTAGTGAGATGTTCATTATGATGAGGCTACGATGAAGCTGGAGCTTGTGACATCAAATTTACGATTGGTTGTAACCTCCCCCTTCTACTCTTTAATAAAGATTTTTTTTCATTTTCGCATATATGTATCTGTTTATGTTTCAATTTTTTATGCAATGGACTCTTGAATGATATATATGTTTGATGTTTAATTGATTTAACCAAGTAAGATAAATAGGAATTTCTATATTGCAATCTCTTTTTTGTTCTTTGTTTATACCTGCAGGAATCAATTCGATGATCTAATTTGGATTGGAGGATACAACAAAAGCGCCAGAAGGAGAATAGGAAGCACTTGGATCACATGTAGGTTCTTCTTTCTTTCTGTGTGTCTATTTACTCTTTCAGAAAGTGATAGAAAAGTCTTTAATATTTTGTTCGAAGTGCATAGCACTACACTTGTGGAATTTGATTTATCCGTAGATCATAATTATGCATAACACTCATCACAAAAAGTCATCAAACAAATGGACTCATCGTCAAGCCAAAATAACATGAAATGTCAAAGAAAATAGACTAGCTGCAGATAAGTGATTGTACATGAATTCACTTTACAAATTACCCAAATGTGGATATACAACAAGTATTTACACTTTAACAAAGAAAGCAACCTGTAGAAAATAGTCTTCCCATTATTTTCCTATCTCAGGCTTATGGGTTCTCTTTGTGCACCCACTCTGATTTGAAGCTTGCTTTATTAACTACACAATTTTTTTCTTTACCACATGTGAATTTCCTGCTAGTGAATCACATAAGCTCTTTTTCATTCTTAGGGCGAAGTTTCATTAAAAATTTACATCACTTTTTAATCAAGTTCCCATTCATGTTACAATGGGTACAAAAATACTTTCACTTGCCCCTCAAAAAGAAGTCTTCAAACTTTAGAGAGGTTCCTCATGTTTTGTTCTGAGGATTTCGTCTATTTTGTTGACCGTTGTCATAAGTTTCTTATACTCAGCCACAAAATGGTCAAATGCATCATAAAATGCACAAGGAAACATGTCCCATAAATAATCAAAATCACAAACATTTCTAAAATCCCCATGACACATATATCTATCCTTTGGGAAGTGACTTTGACAATGAGAACCTGAATTTACATGTCCTTTGAAACATTCATCTTTCTTTCGAGATATTTTTCCTTTGTCACTACCATCATGGTGTGGCATATAATCACTTGATAATTTATTTGCTTGAACAATTTTAGATCACTCTCCAATTTATCCGTGATAATAACTGAATCCTTCATATCATGGTCATTCCTTCACCTCGATATTATTAGTGATACCTTGGCCATTGATTCCAAGACCTCTTCCATTATAACCCATTTGAGTTAAAAGCTTCATACCAATAACTTTGATATTCTTTTGAGAAGGTCGAAAATATGTGCTATCAACATTAGTTGAAGGAGTAGAACTAGAGATGTTAATTACCTCCTTTGATTTGTCTCCCATATTTTTTGTTTTATATATTGATGACGAAGTAGATTATGACTCAGATTGAATCAATTCAAGAATCATTGGAATTAGGATGACGAAAACTGCGACTTGACGCTTATTTCAAGAGATTCTTAGCACTTTCATTTTTTAGCCTAATTTAGATCTTTGGATCAAAATTCTTAATGAATTCCCTACTGAGTGAACATTACCAAATATTCTCGTGGATAATATTATATAACACATATTAAAAAAACATGATGAAAATTTCACATGAAATTCCATACAACGACTATATGTGTTAATTTTAGATCATATAATGAATATGGTCATAAATGGTAGAGGTTATCCTTCTGAAGTAATGAATGATGTACAAATTGTAAATCAATATCTCAAATAGCATAATTAATTCCATAGGATGTGAAAAATACCCAAGTTTTGTGTGAAATGTTTTATATATCATATATATATAATTTATTATACTTGAAGAGGGTTTTTTCGTAAGAAATGGTTTAATTTAGGGGCCAATCTGGACGGACTAGAGGTGGAAGTTTGATAAAACTATTTTTGTGTTTGAAACCTATAAATTGCATGAATCCCTTCACTCTAAAGCCATCTTCTTTTCAATATTAAAAATAAAAGGGAAGGGATTTAATGCTACTAAAAGTAATTTGATATTAAGCTTAAAAATTTTCATTAGACTCCTCCTCAATTAAGGAATTTTGTGTGGTTGGAAATCTACCAATGTCCTATAAAGAAATAAAGACTTGCAAAATGTAGTTTTGAATAACCTTGTTTTCCTCCCTTTAATAATAAATAACTGGATATTACACCTCCTATGCGACTGCATGGAACTAAAAATTATTTGGAAGTGGTTACTTGTTAGATTCTCGTTCATATTGGTTCACATGAGGATGGTGACACTATTTGTTTCATTTAAAATCCAAGAGTGTGTGAGTTTTTAATGGGTCGTGAATCTGTTTATTAACTAGTGAAAGGATAATCATGTCAGAATTATCTCTCTTAGCTAAAGTTGATCTTACAATATTTAGGGAAAATGAAAGAGACACAATTTTCAATGCAATTAGATGGCATATCTTTAGTGTGGCATAATTAAGGGATCTGAATCATACTAATGTGGGAAAGAATTCTAAGATGTATATTTTTCATAAGAATTCGAGGGAAAGCATGCATGCTAAGGTCTCTAATTTGAGACTACGACCATGACATGAAAAATAGAGGTGAATACTCAAAAAATAGACAACTAAATGAGCTTTAAATCTTTCTAATTAGTATGCAATATGTTTTAATCATGATATAAGAAAGTCATTTCAAACTTCTCTAAAATAAACCAAAAACATAGAGATGGGTTCCAACAAAGATACATTTCTATTAATGCCATCTCTTAGGGTTTTATCAAAGAACAAAAGATAAGAAGTTTTAGTAAAGACATAGGATTAATAATACAAACCCCTTATTTATTTCAAGTTTCATACCTCAACATGTAATGAACAGTCATAATCTTCGTTCTGGAAAATATTAACCCTTGTCGCGATGCTTGAAAATAATGGATACTTTGGATGGAGCAAGGACTATGGGGGCCCTCCATTTTACAACAATGTCTCCCATGGGCCTAGCTTAGTGTAGGAAGTATCTAGACCATTTATTTATAAATAGTTCATTTTTTGGCACACTAGTTATTACTACTCTCCATTTATATAATTTTTTGAAAGGAAAGGAATGATGGGAAAGAGATCAAAAAATTCCAATTACAAAAATATCATTGAAAACAACCCCACCATAAGAAGGACTGGTTGGAAATTGAACAATGTGAATCCTTTAGAGGGCCCATAAATCACTCACACTCTCCATAATTTCTCTGTGTTCATACTGAAATAGTTCCAGAAGAACATGTGAAGAATTCAAATGCACCAGCCCTCAATCTACTCATACATGAAAAAATCATCCCAAAAATGGTTGTATGTAAGTAAAACGCTCTCTTTGCATATAAATAAAATTTAACCAGTAAATCCTTCATACCAATAGATTTAGGAATTAATCTTTGGATGTGGACATTTCCTAAATGGTCAGGTGATAAAACCCTAAATGGCTCATTATTTCCATAGAGAATTATTCACAGAATGTACCAATGAAAATATTATTATCAAGTGACAATT
Organism: Pinus albicaulis; assembly: GCA_034641835.2. Taxonomy (NCBI): domain Eukaryota; kingdom Viridiplantae; phylum Streptophyta; class Pinopsida; order Pinales; family Pinaceae; genus Pinus; species Pinus albicaulis. Next base: position 517,250,541 of record CM076582.1, on the reverse strand, counting down.
CAAATTCTCTACAAACATCAATAAAATTTTTGAATAATAAAATTATTTAATAGATTACCCCATCGAAATCTTGGAATTTAAAAAAAAATAAAAATCAATAAGAACCCTGTAACTACTTAAATTGAAGAATTGTCAAATGGAAAACATAATAAAACCCTCATAAATTTTTAAGACTATAATCCCCAACGAAGGCCCTCATACAAAATAAGCAAAAAATGAATGCAATAGTTGATTAGACCTATAAACTCTAACTAAATTATAACATTTACCTAGACCATGTCTTTCACAGAGCTACCCAAGAACTGGGTTGGGAAATAAATGCTCGATGAAAATAATTTCCTCCTCTGATGCCTCCTCGGCCTCTTTCTCCTCCTACTATGGAATCAGAACTGTTATTCGACCACATATTACTTCTTCTATGATCTTGTATTGATGTTGTGGTGTGATGAACATCATTGTTGCTACTTAATTACTCTTGAAAAGGAAGGTTTTCTAATAACCCTTGAATGGAAGGAACTAGAACTATATTATGCAATGGATTTGAAGAAATTTGTCATGAATGAGGAATGGGATCTAAAACAGTCTATGGCTATATCACTTAATATGGAAATGAAAGGCTTGGGTCGAAATAATTGTCGAAACATATGTTAATATTGGGACAGGGAGGGATATCAAACAAATTTTCTGGCTTTACCCTTTCACCTAGAGCTATCCATATTCGATTTTCATTCACCTGCTTATCCAATATGATCCTCCTCATTGATCTGAAAAAATTCAACAGTTAAAACCCTCAACCAATGCTCCTCCCACTATTCGACTACCTGATAATGAAAAGTGTCTCGTACATGACCATGGCTTAGTTTAAGACAAAACGAAATGTTAATATCAAAATAAGTTTAAGAAAAAATTAAATATTAAGACAAAATAGATTTAAGACGAAATTATGATTTCATTTCTAAAATGTTTAAGATGAAACCAAATATCTAGAACAAAAGATTTCTTGTCTTAAGAAAAATTCTTAAAAGCCTCTTCATGTAGTAGTGAGTGTTATCTTGTCCAACATCACAACCTAAGAGCATCTTTGGAAATTATAATTTGAGAAAGATGCAAATAAGAAAATTTTCAATTATAATCAAAAGTTATATTGAAGGGTTTACCTATTAATATAAAAATAAACTAATAAAAATTTTAAAATATGCAATTTAATATCATATAAAAGGTATTTTTATCAAAATTTTTATTAGGAACTTATCACTTTAGTTATTAACAATGTTTTAACAAAGATTGAAAATTAAGATTTTTATTAATATTATTGTTTGAGATATAATATATAAAAGGAATAATTTAAAAAAATCAAGTTTTTTTATATTATTATTAATATTAAAATAATAAATTAAAGTTATTCTTAGTAGTTGGAGAAAGAAATAGAATCTTCCCTATTCAGATTCATTTCAAACAAATCTCAAAATTCAAAATTCAAATTATATATATATATATATATATAATAAGATTCAAAATTCAAATTATAAAAAAATAACTTAAATTATTTTTTAAATATCTTATAAACATATTTTTAACATCATAATTTTTTAATATATTCCTTAAAAATAAAAAGATTACAGTGACAATATAATTGTAACAATTTTTTTCCATTTTTTCTTTCATTTCTAGAATGATGAATCGATCTTCCATAACACTATGTTAGATTTGACAGAAACGTTTAGTGCTAAAAAAATACTTTTGATGAATAACAATATGGAGTCTCGAGAGTAACCTCTATACGAGACAATCACATAAACATGAAAATCAAAATATTATATAGGTTATTCCATTTCCATTATCTTAACAGGCTACAGACATAACCAATGGGAAAGAGCTGAGGATGATAAACTCCAGTTTCCAAGTTGAGACACCCTTGTTATGTTGAGCTTCTATTTTCATTGGTAGGTTTCAAGGCCACATTTCATTAAACATTTGACCAGCCAAAGAATTGTATAAATGGAGAAAATTCTGAGAGACTTGTTACAGATGGAGAAAAATTAATTACACAAAGATACTCTACATAAAAATAAAGTTTAAAATAATAAAAAATGTGTACCATGTGTGAAATTTAAATTAATATAAACAAGCAAGCTAACAATGTAACTAGAAAAATTTTAAGAAAATTGTAAGCTCACAAACATATCAATGGTAGAAATCCTATAATGATTATGAGGAATTAGAATCATACCTGTCAAGTTGAGGCAATGGTGTTAGAAAAGTTGGTTATGTATTTTTTTATTGTGTGGCATGACTCATCCATATGCAGTCGGTATCCACTAATCAAGAAATCTTATCTTATTATTAATATTTTTATATGGTACTCGTGTT